>JARYGA010030391.1:0-87452 GCA_030545235.1 Helianthus tuberosus
ATAAAGACCGTCACCAAGAATCATACGAAACAATAATCAATATTCAAACAATATCAAGTACGCATATACATCTAACCGATAGAACAAATCGTTTACAGTTCTTAAATAATCCATAGCTTCCATAAATCCAAAATATAATCAAAACAATAGCAATCAACCATCCAAGTCTAGGTAGTTAACAAGTTTAGCCAATCAAAGTCATGAACGAAGATAATAAACAAGGTTCAATAATATAATTCATTGAAGTAAAATAAAGAAACTAAGAAAACAAGAGAATTAAATAGATAAAACTCGTTTAATTCTTGATCCCTAAGCCTCTTGCTTCAACCCCAATAATTCTTGAACTGATCGTGCGTCCCCCCTATGTTTCGTATGTGCGGCTAGAATAATATATGGCTGATCACCTCTGTCGTCTAATATGTATATGTATGCTTAGGATTTTGCATTATCTTCGCATGCCCAATGCATCATGTATGGCGGCCCATATCTTGCTAAACAAGCTCCCCCTCAATTTTCGTCCAGTATGATGTATGGCCCATATATATGCGTCCAAGTTGGACCAAGTCTAGCGATTCACCAACAAGATATATAATATCTTTTTTTTTTTATTAATTCTCCTCCAAAAATTCTATGCGATGTAGTATTAGAATTTTAATAGGGTGTACCTATTGGCACACCACATTGGCTATCTAGTATCTACACATTAAAATGTGTTTTTTGTCTTATATGCACGCCCTGCAGTGTCGAGCTGTGGTCAAAGCGCGGCGTTTTGGTCCGGTCAACCAGACCAAAGACTGACGGGTCTGTTGACCGGATCAAAACGACGAGCTTTGGCCGCGTTTTGGTCCTGTCAACCAGACAAAACACAGCTCGACACTGCAGGGCGTGCATATAGGACAAAAACACATTTTGGAGGTGGCTATCTACACACTTGGTGTGTAGATAGTTTGAGCCTTTTAATAATACAGCTTCACATGGACCAAGTCTAGCGATTCACCAACAACAATAGTACAAAGATTTAATTGGGCTTCCCTTTGGTTGTTCCACGCGTTCCAAAATTCATGCGGCCCAACACCAATAAATTAGATTAACTCAAATTATAAAACTATATATTAATGTTGCCTAGCACTTTCTCTCGATCCAAATATACTAACCCTTTTGTGGCAGCCCTCTAACTTATAAAATAGAGATAGCGGCCTTTGCCCACTCACAGAAAATAGCGGCAAATTTCCTTCGGTCACTGGCACCCCACTCTGCCCAACTGGCTGGTTAATTCCATATTACTCGTTTTTGCTCCATTTGCATCAGGACCTGACCCAACACAAAATAAAATAATATAATACTAAAACGAAATAAAAACAAATAAAACTTATACAAAAATTATACAATTTACACGGAACAAACATGTGTATTTTACCCCACATCATGTCCACATAAAGTGTATCAACAAACTCCCCCTTGGACGCTACTCGTTTACATATCTTTACATATCTTTGCTTGGCGAAGACATTCACGCTACTCGTTTCGTTACTCGCACTTGGCGAAGAATATTCTTCACATTGTAGGATCTTCAAAGTCTTCACGTGTCACAAATAGGAAGTGTATCAACAAACTCCCATTTACAAATAGGAAGTGTATCAACAAACTCTCCCTTTGATTATGCTCGAAAATCTTTTGATTTTCAATGCTTTAGATCCTTGTGGTGTTGATGAGTGGTCATCGGCAACTCGATCATCTTGATCATTTGAGTGCATCCATGTCGTGTCTTCATTCCGAAGCTTGTCATCTAACACGTTCTCTTCGCCTTTAGCTGATTTGAAGGTCACATCTGCACATACAAGAAAGCTAAATGCGTAATGAGAACAACAGCTTGGAATATTGTTAAAACAAACAAACGACACACATGTGACCATTTTTCAATCAACTACCGTCCGACAATTAGTTTGAAAGTTTAACACATTTTCCAATTTTAGTTTTTAACTTTCAAGACTTGCAAATTTTGACCGTTTATGAAGATTTAGTTGTATTGGTTTTCGTTCAGATTTCAGGTAACGAAGACTCGACTTCCAACATCGGGTAATCAAAGATAATGTAGAAAGAAAATCTTTTTGGTTTTTATAAAGTTTATATTAAAAACACACTTAAACTCTTTTTGGAATTTTAACTATTTCAAATGTAAAGACTGAAAGCAGTAAATAAATATAAACAGAGATGCGGAAACTAAGAAATGAAAGAAAATATATACAGACATTCTTTTTGCGAGTTTCGAGGGTAAGAGAATCATATCAGTATACGGTCATGCCAAAAACAACTCTTGTTGTTCATTTCATTAACATTTAGATAAACATCCTATAACGATTAGCGGTATTGTTGTCCACATAAGCTCAACTTATCATATGTAATCGCGGCGAGGGGATACGATTAGTGTATGATTTATACTTACTGACCGGTGTTCATCCACACACGACACATTCCCGTATCAAGGTATGCACGAGAGTTCATCTTACTGGTGAGTATACCATTTATCATCTGTTTTAACGTATATGAAAATGTGAGATACTCACTTATTTTGAATTGAAAACAAGCCCTATGTGATAGAATCACTTATTGATGAGGAACTTGATTTTCAGATGCATGAGGGCACAGGAGTAAGTCCGTGAACAGGTTAGTACCATCGTACAGACAAAGAGACGAACTTGACTCCCGTACGAAAGCTGTGATATATTATCACTTATTTTGCTTGGACATGTGATTGTTGATCACTTATTGAGGTCGTATTCAATATGTACACGTAAGTATAGTATCATGGAAGATCTAGACTTCATCTCCGTTATTTTTCGGTAAAAGAAACAACCATGATACCCAGATGATAAACAACATAAAGACCACATATCTCAGAATCTCGGCAATCTCTCAAACGAAATTTCGGTACTAAAACCATATGCCAATGAGCGGTTCCCACCTGGTCTTCAGTCGATTTAAGTTTATATCAACCTGCACACTTTAAGGTGATTGTGAGCCTGCCGATACATCATATATAGAGCTATTTATCATTTTTCATTTTAAGTTCAGTCTAAAGAAGTTTCAACAGACCACTGATGTACTATCATTTTCTCTTTTGCTCGCCAGGAAACTCATTTTTGTTTTTCTATTGTTTTTGCGTTTTTGACATTTTTCTATGTCTTTGAATTTTCAAATTTGGATTTACTCCCCCTAAAATGTAAAAACTATGATAAATTAAAAACACAAAGATATTTACAAAAACGATTTTCCGATGTCGGTTTTACTCTTGCTTGACCTTAATGTCGTTTACCAATAATAAAAAGTCAAATCGTGATTTGTCAAATGCTTTGGTAAAAAGGTCGGCACGTTGGTCATCGGTGTGGACCTTAACAACATCGATAAGCCTTTTATCAAAGCAATCACGTATGAAGTGATACTTAATTTCAATGTGTTTGGTCTTTGAATGCTGCACAGGATTTCTGGTGATCTGTAAGGCAGCAGAATTATCAACTAAAATAGGAGTAGATAGGAATTTAAAACCATAATCACGCATTTGTTACTGAATCCACAGGACTTGGGAGCAACAACTTGAGGCAGCAATGTATTCAGCTTCACAGGTTGATGTAGTGACACAAGTCTGCTTCTTGCACTACCATGTGACTAGGCAATTTCCTAAAAACTGACATCCAGCCATTGTGGATTTGCCGTCGATTTTGCATCCGCCAAAATCAGAATCACTGAAAGCAATCAAGTCAAAACTATCATCCCTAGGGTACCAGAGACCGGTGTCCGGGCATCCCTTCAAATAGCGAAAAATCCTTTTCACAACTGCAAGATGTGAGGCCTTCGGGTTGACTTGATATCGGGCAAGCAGGCACGTAGGATACACTATATCTGGTCTTGAGGCTGTGAGGTACATAAGAGATTCGATCATGGCGCGGTAAAATGAAGAGTTAACAACTTCACCCTTCAAGTTCGGATTAATTCCATGATTTTGCTGAAGTGGGGTACCAATGGGCAGTGATTCGGACATCTGGAATCGATTCAAGATGTCACTAACATACTTCGTCTGATGGATGAATATCCCAGACTCCGTTTGTTGCACTTGTAGGCCCAAAAAGAAAGTCATTTCCCCCATGGCGCTCATCTGGAATTTATCCTGCATAACACGCTCGAAATCCCTACACATAACATTGTTAGTTGAATCAAATATAATATCAGCCACATATACCAGAACCAATAGAAGATCTCCATCCTGTTCTTTGATGAAAAGAGTGCAATCAATTAGACCTCGGCGAAATCCATTCTCCAGCAGATAATTAGATAAGGTTGCGTACCAAGCTCTCGGTGCTTGATGAATCCGTAGAGAGCTTTGTTGAGCAACCAAACCCGATCAGGGTGAATAGGATCTTCAAAACCTGGAGGCTGTCCGACGTACACCTCTTCTTCAACCACACCATGTAACACCCCGAAAGCGGGTTTGGTAATCAAACCCCGTTAATACAAAAAGACGGGTAAAAGTAGCCCGGTAAATATTAGGATTTAAATAAATAATCCTAATATTACCTATAAGCGAATCAAAGTTTTAAGGAATTAAGTTTGTAAGAGCCCCGAGTTAACGGGACTTAAAATAAACCTAGTCATAAATTCCCCGAACCCACTAAATTAACTAGGAATATTTAACCTAGTTAATTAGTGGGGATAATGTCAAGAGCAATTAGGTTGTGATCTAGTTAAAAATGAACCAAATAAGAGATGGGTGACCAAAGTTGTTAAGTTTGAAATTAAATATAAATAAAACAATAAAATTAAAACCAAACACACACTAGTGTGTGTGTCTGGTTCGATTAAACACAGGGGGCGACACTAGGGTTTCTCCTCAAACCCTAAATTCAAGAAAATGATCAAATTGAAGGTCCAAATCAAGTCTAAATCGAAGTCCAAGTACGAATTAGTGATCTCCACTGAGAAAGGAGTCACGAGGTATGTAAATTTCATGAGAAATCTCTAGTTAAATTTATGAGCAAACCTAGAGAATTCAAAAATTGTTGATGCATTCTTGTTATATGGAGGAAATAGGAACATTGTAGTGTTTAGGAGTAAACCCTAGACAAGTATATATTGAAATCATGCTTAGCTCAAGTAAATTCAGATTTTTGTTGATGCTAAATTCATGTATGAGATGTTTTTAGGGTTTTGATTGCTAAAAATGGTGTTATGATGTCAAGAACATGCTTAAATTTAAAGCTGAATTCAAACAGCTCCTGATCAGAATTTACAGCCGACTTGTATTGGCTGTAACCTGAACAAAGCTTGACAAAAACATGTGTTTCTTGAGTGTAAAATGTAATTCCAGGAAATATCTTTAAAACCCCACTGCAATCGCATTTTTTCGACGAAAATTGAGCGTTTTATGAATTTTTCCGTATCGAAGGTTCAAGCTGCGTTTTCTGGCAGAATTTGCAGCCCATTACGAATGTCATAACTCAATTTAGGAACTTAGTTATGATCTCAAATGTTTACTGTAGATAGTTTTAAGTGATTAAAAGAATCGCCAATTGGAATTTCGTCAATCGGATAAACGAAGAATTTTAAATGATTTTTTCCGTAAGCTGCAGTCAGAAGTGACGAATCTGATTGCAGCTTAGTAAATGAATTTTTACGAATTTTTGGTAAAGAGTTAGATCCTGAAATTTTAACACAAGGCCTAACCCTCCGAGAGGTACGCCACATAAAAAAATCATAATTTTTGAAGACTTGTAAACAGGTTAAACAAGTCACCAAAAACAGCCCATTTTCAGTGATATGAAATGCCTAAATGAAATCGCGGTCTACTTGGTTGTGTGTAAAACGTGGTTATATTAAGTGTTCGGATGAATGCATAGAAATGTGTAAGGTGGAAGATCATATTAAATTATGGTTAATCTAACCACCTTGTGAACATTCAATAATAGTTTGGCGCTTAACAAGCTAGGTGGAAGCTTGTGGATGAAGCGGGTCAAACGGAGCGAGTATGGAAAGAAAAGCGTGGCATAGATGCAAGGTAAGTGAAGCTTACACCCCCTTTGTAATTACATTACATTTATTTGTATGTATTAGTCATGAAACATGTTAGGTATTAAAATTATGACGTTCCGGCATGATGAAACGCAAGTTGGAATAAATGAAAATGGTAAGAAACCATTAATTAGGTTTAAGGGGCGAGATGGTATTAAAATACCATCACACGTAGATAAAAGGTTATTTCGACTAAACGGGTCAAATGGTGTGTTAATACCATTTGACAACAATAACTGATGACCGTTTGTTGAGTTTTGCGATCACAGGAATTAATTTATGGCTTGCGTTGCTTTAAACTAGCAAGTTAAAGAGCAAAACGTATTTAAACGGGTTAATTTTATAACCCGAGCCAGGTACGCGTAAATTGGTGAAGTATAAGTAGACATTTTAATGTAGAAATGTGATGTGTGGAAAGAGAAGAGCTAGATTTAAACTTAAATGTTTAAATCTCCTAAACAGGTCAAAATGAATTATGCACATAGCTTGGGTACTGGTCGCATAATTCATAAAAAGTTATGTTCATGAGTTAAAGACTTTTGAGTTAAGTTGTAGTCCAAGGTTTTAGAATGATTTAGAAACAAGCCGTTTAATAGATTATGAAACGGGTCAAATAATTGTATAAGAGATTTATAAGTCGTTAGCTTATAAATCAGCATCGTTACAAACCTTAGTGTTGTTTACATAGGAGACTGCATTACGGTCAATATGAAACAAGAATCGTGTAAAACGGATGTGTAGATTTAAAGTTATGTAAGTTTAAGTGTTAAACATAAGAAAATGCATAGCTGGGTAAAATAGCAAATAAGCAGAACTGGGTGCCACCGTAGCTTACGGTGGTACCGTAAGTTACGGTAGGCACTAAAAGGAAACAACACCGTAGGGCAGGCTCTTATCACCGTAGCCACTTTTTCATCACCGTAAGCTACGGTGGCACCGTAGCTTACGGTAGAAACCTTTGTTGTTTTGTTCATGGAACTTGTTTAAAAGTGTTCAAAACCCTCATAACTAACGTTTATGCAGGTTTTGATTTTAGGTAAACGTATCTATCTCCGGATGAAGATCAAAATGTAGAAATGTGATGTGTGGAAAGAGAAGAGCGAGATTTAAACTTAAATGTTTAAATCTCCTAAACGGGTCAAAATGAATTATGCGCATAGCTTGGGTATTGGTCGCATAATTCATAAAAAGTTATGTTCATGAGTTAAAGACTTTTGAGTTAAGTAGTAGTCTAAGGTTTTAGATTGATTTAGAAACAAGTCGTTTAATAGATTATGAAACGGGTCAAATAATTGTATAAGAGATTTATAAGCCGTTAGCTTATAAATCAGCATCGTTACAAACCTTAGTGTTGTTTACATAGGAGACTGCATTACGGTCAATTTGAAACAAGAATCGTGTAAAACGGATGTGTAGATTTAAAGTTATATAAGTTTAAGTGTTAAACATAAGAAAATGCATAGCTGGGTAAAATAGCAAATAAGCAGAACTGGGCGCCACCGTAGCTTACGGTGGTACCGTAAGTTACGGTAGGCACTAAAAGGAAACAATTGTCCACTGTAGGGCAGGCTCTTATCACCGTAGCCACTTTTTCGTCACCGTAAGCTACGGTGGCACCATAGCTTACTGTAGAAACCTTTGTTGTTTTGTTTATGGAACTTGTTTAAAAGTGTTCAAAACCCTCATAACTAACATTTATGCTGGTTTTGATTTTAGGTAAACGTATCTGTCTCCGGATGAAGATCAAGCGAAGAACAAGAACCGAACACACACAACTAAATGAAGCTTCCGCATTGATCTTGATTTATTTTATATAAAGTGAAATATGTAATCACTAATAACATAGTTTTTTAATGTTTTAAACATGTATGAATACTTTGATGAAAAAGTTTTTGTTAAGTCGCATTTTGATATAAAATGTGTACTTTAATGATATATATTTTACTGTTAAAATTTCAATGGGTCTTACACACCATGTAAGAATGCACTTTTCACGTCCATTTGGTACACCTTGAATCCTTTGAAGGAAGAATAGGCTAGAAAGTTTCGAATTGCTTCAAGACGTGCAACAGATGCATAAACTTCATTGTAGTCTATCCCTTCAATCTGACGAAATCCTTGAACAACTAATCTCGCCTTGTTTCGAATGACAATTCCACGGTCATCCTTTTTGCACTTATAAACCCAACGGGTACCAATCTTTTTGTAATCAACAGGTTTTTCAACTAGTTTCTAGACACCTAGCTTCTGGAATTGCTACAGTTCTTCCTGCATAGCTTCCACCCAAGAATTATCTTTCAAAGCTTCTTTCCAAGATTTTGGTTCTTCTTGTCATACATAACACGCGAAGGACCAATCATTCTGTAAACCCGATTCTCGAATAGCTGCATACAAGCCCGCATTGTTGTTGTTTTGCAACTGGTTTCTCGTCTGTACGCCACTTTGTACATTACCAATGATGTTTTGTTGAGGATGGGTATTATGAATTCTTGTTTCTGGATTATCTGGAACTTGAATATTTTTACCCAGATTGTTGAGATTAAGATCAACAACCAAGTCAATACCCTGAACTGGCGAAGAGGATGATGCAGTAGCTTCAGCTGTTTTGGGGTAATCCACTGGGGGTGTAGCCTCAGAAGTACCATGTACAGCTTCTTGGTCTGCATCGAGAAATTCATCATCCTCTAAAGATTCGTTCAGTTCCGTAGCATCATGAAAATCCTCATTGTCGAGAGCATTATTGTTAACTGAAGATGGTTCGTTATTGTTGACAATAATTGGACGAACCAACGGTGAATCTGTTGTGTTGTCACTCTCGAAAAACATCTGTGCCGCAACATCTACTGCAACTTCTTCAATATTGATCGAATTGAAGAATTCATCGTACTCAAACATCCAAGGCTGACCAGGACATTTGACTGGCAATGTGTACCTTTGTACTCTGACTTCAGACCATTCCTCAACCCTTTTTGTCTCCTGATTCCAGACTCTTAAGTTCGGGGTGGCATACCCAAGAAGGTATCCTTCAATTGCTTTTGCCCCAAACTTTCTATTCGGATCGATCATTGTGCAAGGAGCTCCAAACGGTTCAAGAAATTGTAAATATGGTTTCCGTTTGTGAAGAAGCTCAAAGCAGGTCTTGTTGTGTCTTTTAACTGTAAGGACTCGGTTCATTATGTAACAGGCAAAGGCCACAGCTTCACTCCAGAATGGAATGGGCAACTGGGATTCTACCAACATAGTCCTAGCAGTTTCGATTAATGTACGGTTCTTACGCTCAGCGACGCCATTCTGTTGAGGAGTGTAGCTTGCATTGAATTCGTGAAGAATACCTTTGGATGTGCAAAACTCTGCCATTGCATGATTTTTAAATTCAGTTCCATTGTCACTGCGTATCTGTCTAACTTTCAAAGTATACAAATTCTCAATCGTTGTGATCAAGTTTTTGATAATTCCAAAAGTGTCACTCTTGTGTGCCATAAGCACCACCCGATAAAATCTTGAATAATCATTAGTCACCATGAGGCAGTACTGATCATTCCTGATGCTTTTATGCTTGATAGGACCGAACAAATCCATGCGCAAACGTTCAAGCGGAACTGCCACGGTGTTGATTTTCTTTGTAGGGTGCGACTTCTTTCTTTGCTTTCCTTTCTGGCATGAAACACAGACGTCTTGAAATGGAAATTTTTAAGAGGAACACCATGCACTAATTCATTTGACACCAAATGATTCATTTTTCTTAAATGAATGTGTCCCATCCGTCTGTTCCAAGAGATTGATTCCTTTTCTGTGGCTTTGGAAATGAAACAGGATGCTTGTGCAGACGTTGTAATTGCTTGGCTCATATCAAGGACATACAAATCATTAATCCTTGGAGCAGATAAGAGAATCCAGTCTTTTGGAATCTTGAAACCGGGTTTCAGCATGTAACATCCATTTGCATCAAAGTGTATTGAAAACTTCTTATCACAAATTTGTGAAACACTGAGAAGATTGTGATCAAGTTGTTGCACAAAGTAGATCTTATCAAAGCTTACAACCCCGTTGGATACCATTCCTTCCCCTGTAATATATCCGCCCTTATCTCCAGCGAATGCAACATAACTTCCTCTGATAGATTTGACGTCGTAGAGAAGCTTCATGTCGCCGGTCATGTGCCTGGATGCCCCACTATCAACAATCCAATGACTGCTGAAAGTTCCTCCTGGACCACCCTGCACATGTACTCACATGATTAGTTGGAGATGGGGACCCAAGCCTTTGTGGTCTTGGGTCTTCCATTTTCATCGACAAAAGTTATTTCAACTTCTCGATGGTTAGGAAATTGTGATGCTCCCCCCTGAATTAGTAACCGTTTTTTGGTTTCCAAGTCTGTTGTGTTTTACCTGTTTGAATTTTTGAAATCTTAACTTCGTGATTATTAGAAGTTTTAGAAATTTCTGATTTAACTAAAACAGGTTGTTTGTGAACCACATCGGTTTTAATTGCCTTGTCAATTACCTTGACTTGTTGGCGTTTCTGCTTCTTTTCCCCTTCTTTTACAAGACGGGGATCTTGTTTTGAAGAAACATATCGCTTTCGGAAATTTTGTTCACAGGGATCATCAACTTTGGCTTTTAGTTTATGAAGATATGGTCAATTTCGAATAATATGTCCAACTTTATCACACTTGAAACATGATCTTCGTTCAATAAACCCCGAAGTATCATGTTGATGTCTTGTTGATGAACTTTGTGATTGCAAGGTACTTGGTCCTGAATTGTTTTGACCATTTGTTTTCAACATTTTAACTTGATTAACATGATCTAAATTAGATTTGTTTGCAACTGTTTCAAGTTTATCTGTTCCCTTCGATTTCACAAAGTTCACCTTCTGATTCTTCTTTTGGTTCTGTTCCTTTCGACCTTGAGTCCTTGATTTACCTTTTGGTCTGGTGTGGTTTTGCTGTTTTTTCTCTGTTGGTAATCTTTGATTGCCATTTTGTTTTAGAACTTCAGCTCTTGGAATCGAAGGACACTGTGTTACCACAACGTGTGAACCCGACTTTCCCAAAAACCTACTTGTTGAATCTTCAAAAACTTTATTGATTAAAGATTGATTTACATTTTTAATCGGAAAATCTTTATCAGAATAGATTTTGTCATCACCAACAAGAGTGTACAGCAAATTCACACTCTCAGACTCTTGTGAGGAAGTGGACTCGACCAGAACAGTCTTAGTAAGTTTTGCGGGAGGATAACATAAAATATGATTCTCGAGAGGTATGTCCTCTTCTTTGATTACCGCATTAGACTGTGCTGAGTCAGTATCATCGGATTCATCATCTGAAGAATCAGCATCCTCAACAACAATTGGAGGATCCTGATTTTGTTCAGTAGTTGACACACTTGTAACTGTTGACACATCCGAATATGATGATACTTCCTTTTTGTATCCAAGTCTGGTTGCAAATTCCTCAATGTCTAAAGGAACAGATTGTTCAAAATAAGTTTTATTCTCCTCATCAGGCATTGCATCATAATTGTGTCTAACAGGTGGTGGACACTTCTTATATCCAATGCACGTGACATCCTTTTTCTCTTTCTGTATGTCAATGATGTGATCCAGCACATACCTAGAATTTGAATAACTATCTAACTTAAGCTGGATCGCCTCACTTTCATACTTTACACAAGCTAACTCTTTTTGCATGTGCTCGAGACGATTCATATAACAGTTTATGTCAGTTTATTTTCTTGAAACCATTTTAGTTAGCTCGGTTTTATCTTCTCTTAAATTTTCACCCACCGTTTTAAACTCTTTTTCATGGTTTTCATAAAACATGTTGGCCTCTGTGCATTTCGAAAGATCCACTATCAACTTTTGATTGTGGATATATGTCACGTCATACTTGCTTTGCAAATCATCATATTTGCTTTGCAAGTCCGACAATTTATCACCTAAAGTAACACATTTATCACATTTATCAGAAGTTGGATCATCGACACATACCTGGTTTGATGAACTGCCAACATTAGCCATAAAGGCGATCCAGCTTCAGCTACTCCCAATAATTCACCAAGATTGATCTTCTATGATTCCCTGCTTCAGCTCCTCCCAATAATTCATCATCATCTGCATCGACTGTCACACTTGATGCTTCATCCAAATGGTCATCGCCTGAAGTTGAGGTTTCTTCATCTGAGCTTCTACTATAGCCAGAACTGTCTTCATCTTCAGATGATTCTCCACCACTGGCGGAAGATTCTCCACCACTGGCGGAAGATTCTCCACCACTGGCGTGCTTTAGATCCTTGACAACCTCAGCAAAACAAGCTGTTCCATCCTGATCAACACTTCCCAACTGAATCGACCAATCACATCTTTCATCGACTTGTACCACAAGAGCTTGATTGTTGTTGGATGCTCCTGCTTGATGAGGATTGTTCACAGGCATCATCGTACGATCGTTATTCCTGTTTTGATTTTGATTCTGCTGGTTGCCTTGATTCCTGAAGGGATTCTGGTTCCCATGTTGAGCTGGCTTTGTACATTCTCTCTTGAAGTGACCTCTTTCACCACAATTAAAGCACTTGACTGATTGTTTATTGAACCCATACTTGGTGTCTTTCTTGATTTCCAAGCTGGTTCTACCAGTCCTTTCCATGAAGTCTTTAGCTCGCCTAACCACACTAGCAAAAGCCCATTTGATGTCCATCATATCCATTTCCTCCTTATCAATCTGCTGATAATCTTCCTGCGCCAGATTGATGTTCCCAATCTGCCCTGCTACCAACCCACAGTATGTGCTCACCAAAGTGTTCAGCAGCTCCACATGTTCTTTAGCTACTTCAACACTTACTTTCGAGAAACTTGAAGTGTCAAGCCGAACTGTATTTGGATTAGATGACTGACCAGCAGATGAAGTGCTTCCATAACAAGCTTGTTGTGGAACTGGTAGTGGATTTTCGTATATATCACTTGCTCCGGTAGATTGATAGCTTTGCTTTGAGACTTCTGGTTGTGGATTTCCATACATGTCAGTACTTGAGACAAACGCCGTTTGTAGCTGAGCATGTAGAGCACGTCTTGCAACAGTGCTAGAACCTCCACAGTTACCATAATACATATCAGGATTTTGTTGCACTGTAATCCGTTTCGCCTTCCTGATTTCTTCTTGATCTTTGTTCTCCAGAAGCTGAACGAAATCATTGATGTTGGTCATAGCCAAGGTGCCGTTATACTTTAGAATTTCCAAGAAACCATTCCACTGAACTGGTAATGAGTAGGCAAACTTGATGACAACCTCTTCTGGAGTTGCTACTACCCCATAATTATTCAATTCAGTCAACAAGTGATAAAATCGACTTGTCAAATCTCCCAAAGATTCTCTTTCCATACATGTGAAGCCATCAAATGTCACACCCCAACCGATGACGGAAACATCGGGGCGCGGCACTGAGCGAAACAAATTGTCCAGGATAATCTATAACAACTATTTGTTATAGTATATTAAAGGTTCAGGTCCCATACCACAAACATATAAAATAAAAATAGTTATTACAGACATTGTTCTCAAAGACAAATATCCATTCCGACAACTCAGTTTTTATTTAGTTTGTTTCTAGACTCCATCCTAGCTTAATTCAATCAAATAGCAAGCAAGCATCCTAAGCACCTATCACATACATTAAAATAGCGGTCAATACACATAGTGTAAAGGTGAGCATACAAGTTTAATAGTATAATAGTATTCGAAATCGTTTACGCATAACCAGCATGTAACATGTAGCAAAGTGAAGCATGTAGGTTATCGACAATGAAATATGCACAGACATGACTGCGAGTTGTAGAATACGCAACACATATCACCACTGTGACACGTGAAGTAATAACCTTAACAACCCTTGTGCACGACAGGTGCTGAGTCAAAACTATAGTACTATCGTTGCTAAGGCGTCAGGCAACAATCACTGTGTAAACATAACATACAAGCATTCATCGAGTAACACGTATAACATGTAAGTTCGGTTAACGTATAAAAGTGTTTGCATTGGGTGTTCGATGTGATTTGAATATAGATAACGTATGTAACAGCCAAAAGTGTGTAAAGCAAAAAGGGATCGAGTATACTCACAGATCGTGTTTAGTAAATAAACACTCTCTTGGATTGAAAGGAGCGCTGAGGGATTAGCCAGAACAGTTAACGATAGCATAAGCGAAGAACGGTGCGTAAAATGGTGAAAAGAACCAAGTGTCGAACAGAAATCCGATCGGATGGCAATCCGATTGGATGGTCATTCGATCGGATGTAAGTCCGTTCATGTGGTCATCCGATCGGATGGCCATTCGGTCGGATTGACATTGGTTTGGTAAGGATGTGTTTGTGTATGATGGCTTTGAGGTTTTCGTTGTAGCGTTTTGAAAACAGAGAAGTATCTCTACCTTTCAGGTCGTCGATCGAACGGTCGTTCGATCGGATGACGATCCGATCGGCCATATATTTTCAATGAGAACAAGTTCACAGCAGGATGGTCATTCGATTGGATGGTCTTCCGATCGGATGGCAATCCGTTAGAAGCTGATGATCTTTGAAAATTATAAAAAGTTGAAGTGTTGAGTCCCAAGTGCAATCCGATCGGATTGCGGTTCGATCGGACGGCAATCCGTCCCGCGGTCTGATCATTTTGCAAACTTGAAAGTTTGTTAAGTTTTGAAAGTTTTGCGGTTTGCTCGAGGCGGTATGACAACGTGTTAAACAACGGAAACTCCTTCAGACCCAGGTTATCTGATCGAGCGGGAATCACCCCAATCCGATCAGTTAACTGTTCGTGATGGGTGGTTTCATGTTCAACCAGAAATTAGTTGTCTCGTTGATGGGATTCAGATCTCAAACCGGCACATCACTAGAGAAGAGTAGAAGGCATGAATGAGCTCCGATTCTATCGGTTTTGAGTGCATTGAGTGTAAAAGATTTGAAAGAAAGTTGGAAAAGCATCTTTCAATCCTTTTAACTTTGAAAATGTTTAGATCTATGCGAAATCATTGTTTAATCATGTGGAAATCCTTCAGATCTAAGTTGTTCTTGGTGGAATGAGGCCAATACTTGAAGTTTATAAGAACTCCGTCATGACATCATCCTAGAACACCTCAAATCCACTGATTTCACGGTTAAAAGTTGAGATTCAAAGGAGAAAGTGATGAAGAAGTGTGTGTAGATCATAGAAGTACAAGATTTGAGTTGAAAACTTACAAGAATCGTGAGAAATCGAGAGAAAGAAGGCCTTGAGCGTGCTGGTCGAATGAGAGGGAGAGTTGTCACATCACAAGTGATGTGACATGGGTATTTATTGGTTGCCAAAAAGGGAAAGGAGGAGCAAGTGTCGGATAGCTCACCGATCGGATGACACTTCGATCAGATGGCAATCCGTTCGGATGACCATTCGATCGAATGGTCATTCGACTGAGTGGCTCTGACGAGTTGCGTTTCGACGTTTCGTTTTGCGTGTTGAGCGTTGCGATGCGTTTAAGCGAGGGTCAATTATGCTATGCGATAGATTAATAATAACCACCAAATACTATATCTAACATACAATCATCATAATTTAACTTACGTTTAGCGTTTGCGATCCAATTGCGTTGTGATGGAGTTGCGATTGCGTTTCGATTAATCACCACCAAACAATAAGTAAACATGCACAAGTAACACATAAATATCACACACACGTAAAACAATATACAGAACCTGTCAAACAAGGTGCGAGCGCAATTGCGGTGCGATTAGCGATAGAGCGATAAAACATGCGATAAACATCGATGAAACCTCGATTATTAATAGATACTCCACATAATACAACTAAAGCAAATAAATAAAACATTCGATTACAAGTCAATGAAGTCAAATCTATAGTTAAGCAAGGAGTGGCAGATCGCAATTAGCAATCTTTTCTTCCTATGACTTTGACTTTGACTTTGACTTTCCTAACACGGGGTGTTACATCAAACTCCTTCATGAGTAGATCATGTCGCTATTTGCGTGACGCTTCATTTCCTAGACCTCTCGTCTTCAATGCATCCCATAACCGCTTTGACGTCTTGAAGCTGGCAAACTGATGATATATATCCTTGCTCAACGCTTGAGTTAGAATAGAAAATGCTTTCTTTTCCAAATCATATTTCTTCTTATCGTCTGCCGTAAGATCTACAAATGTCGCGGCAGTTGAACCGGCAACATCAAGTGCTTGATCGAAATCTGTAGTAAAACATACCCATAAATCTGTGTTTTGCCCAAGAATATACGTATGGAATCTGTCTTCCCATCCAGGATATTCATTCATGCGCATTAGCTTCGGTGGGCGATTATTTCTTCCGATTTCATTTTCGCTTAAAAGTATACTTTGATTTTGATTTGAAACGAACGCCCATTGACTTGTCGAAACAAGTCTCGCTTGAGATGGAACTGTAACACCCCAAAAACGGGTTTGGTAATCAAACCACGTTAATAGTAATGACGGGTAAAATGTCATTAGTGGTAAAAATTTACTCGGATAGGAAATAAATAAAAAACTTGATGTTAATTAAAAAGGTGGATAAATACTTTGAGAAAACAAAGTATGCAAAAGGCCCGAGTTAACGGGACTTAAAAAGATAAAACAGGTTATGACTTCCCGAACCCATTAAGTTAACTAGGAATAATTAACCTAGTTAATTAGAGGGAATGTTACTAGAAATAACTAGGTGTGGCCTATTTAATAACAAGCCAAAACAAGAGGGGCTAAAGGTGGGTAAATAGGAAAATGTTTTAATGAAAAAATTTATAAAATTAAATTAAATTAAAACACACGCAAAAGTGCGTGTTCTAGTTCGATCGACCAGGGGAGAAACAAAAGGGGTCTAACCCTAATTTCAACAAAAGCATCAAATTGAAGGTCAAATCTAGCCCGAATCAAATGCATGAACACGTATAAACGATTACCAAGTCAAGGGGATCGTAAGGTACATCAAATTTTGTAATTTGGTGATGTTTTGAAATCTAAGATGAACACTCATAATCAAAATTCGGAAATGGATGTTGAATGTATGAGTGATATTGTGTTGAATTCATGTTTAGAAACAAACCCTAGTTGGAAATTTGATGAATTGGTGTTAGAAACTATGGATTTGATGATTTCTCTTGTATGTGCTAAGTGGGTTTTAACTAAATAAGGAAGATGATGATATGTTTATGCTAGAAATTATCATAATCGATAGTTGATGCTAGATACTTAAACAATTTGCAAGTTTGAGAGTATTGATCATACATGAACCGAAATGGGTTTTGAATGTTGTAGTGAAATTAGCGATTTATATCATGAATGTGGATACTTGAAACCATGATATCAACTAGTTCGAAGGTAGAACTTGATTTGAATAGGTAACCGAATGAACGCCTAATGACATGATGAAACGGGTTTCACTCATAGATGGAACCCGTAGATTTTGCGAAATGAAAGTATGAGTTTGTGTAATTAAATGATTATACTCCTCACCAAATGGGTCTTGTATGATATAAAAGAATCGATGTCAAAATCGCGATATGGATGCTAGAAATCATATTACCTACTAGTTGGTGTGAAAAAACAAGAATTGTTAAGAGTTCGGATGAAAATGTCTAAGTGAGTTCAATGAACCAAATGTGCATTTGAATATGTTGATAGATCAATTGACTTTTAGGAAGTCAAACTGACCAATGATTTGATCGAGTGATAAATTTGACATAAGACCCGTAAGGTGGGATAGTCATAATTGATAATTACTAATCTAACTGTCTTACGCATTATGATGATAGTTTGACGCCTAACAAGCTAGGGGGAAGCTTGATGAGGGAGCGGGTCAAACGAATCAAGAAGGAAAGGAAAAGCGTAGTTCGGATGCGAGGTAAGTGAAGGTTACGCCTTTTATTTTTATCACAAAATACTTGATTGAGAGTATTGAATATGAATTATATTAAGTAAATGAAATATGATGTTCCGGCATGGTATAATGCGAGTCGGAACAAGTGAGAATGGTAAGAAACCATAAATTTTGGTAAAAAGGTTAAAAATGGCCAAATAATAATCCGGGCATGGATTAACGAATAGATAAAGGGATTTGAAAGGACACCATTTGGCATGAGTCATAATGGGTCAAACAAAACAAGAAACGATTTTTTTAAGTAAGATGAATTCAAAAAGTAAACCGGGATAGGCTAAAGGGGTGAAATGGTAATTAAATACCATCTCGTAATGATAATTGGTCATTTCGACTAAATGGGTCAAATGGTGTTGTTAACACCATTTGTTAATAATATTTGATGATCGCTTGTTGAGTTTGTGATCACGGGAATTAACACTGTAACACCCCGAAAACGGGTTTGGTAATCAAACCACGTTAATATTAATAGACGGGTAAAGTACCATTAGTGATAAAATTAACCTGGAAAATATGAGGATTTATATAACTAAACCTAATATTTAGTAAAAAAGGGGGAAATAATGCTTTTGAGAAATAAAGTTTATAAGAGGCCCGAGTTAACAGGACTTAAAATAAAACGAGTAATCTTCCTGAACCCACTAAGTTAACTAGGAATGTTTAACCTAGTTAATTAGAGGGAATGTTATAGGAATTAAGTGGGTTGTGCCCTACTTAATAACTAACCAAACATGAGGGGTTAAAGCTGGATAAGTTGAAATTTATCTAATAAAAACAAAACAAAACAAAACAAAACACACACAGTATGTGTGTGTTGTGTATTCAACCAGAAGGAAGCTCCCAGGAGCTTCAAAACCCTAGTTCTTACAAAATCATCAAATTGAAGGGCCAATTGACGCTCAAATTCACAATTGAACGTGAATTAATGATCACCCAAGCTAGGGGATCATAAGGTATGTAAAATTTTGATGATTCTTGAAGTTGTGAAATTTGATAAATCTCATAATCTGCGAATTAGTGATAAATTATAGAAGCTATGGCTGAATTATGATGTATAATTGCTTAGGAACCAAACCCTAAGTGAAAATTATACATAAGATGCTATAAATTGAATGATTTGATGAATTACCACACTAGGATAAATGGGTATTAATCATATGATGAAACTGATGATATAATTGTGTTTATAATCATCATATATGATAGAAATATAGAAATACTTGAACAAATTGTGTGTTTGAGTTTATGATCATACTTACTATGAAACGGGTTTTGTATGATAAAACGAAAATGATGATAGATTAATGTTAGAATGATGTTTGATATCATCATGTGTTAAAAAAATGATTAAAGTTGTGTTAATTCGATGAATTTCAATTACATGAACTTGATTTAATAAGTAATTAAACCGGTAGCATAAAACAAGTAGTTGATCTACATCATGTAATTACTTTCGTCAATAGGTAATTTGACTTTTTTTTAAAAAGTCAAAATGACCAATTATATGATCAAATGATAATTTCGACATAAAGATCGTAGGATGGAATAGTCGTGAATGATTATGACTAGTCTAACCATCTTACAAATTACAATGATAGTTTGAAGCTTGACGAGCTAGGTGAAAGCTTGGGAAGGAAGCGGGTCAAACGAATCAAGAATGAAGGAAAAGCATAATCTGGATGCTAGGTAAGTAAAGCTTACACTCTATTTATTTAATACCTATTGGTTTTATGGGTTATGAATACTAGAAATTCATGTTTTAATTATGATGTTCCAACATGACATGTGCGGTTCGAAACCAAGACAATGCTAATAATTAATAAACCATGTTTAATGATTAAAAAGGATTATTACGATTATTTAGTCATGAAATGACTAATAAATAATGAGTTTAGAACGGTTACCTTATAGGGTTAACCGAAATAAATGAAAAGAGTCAAGAAATGAGTTATAAGTAAAATGACCGTACGGTGTAAACCGGAACGAGTCATGAAGATGAGATGGTAATAAATATCATCTCGCAAAGATAAACGGTCACTTAGACCAAATGGGTCAAATGGTGAAGATATCACTATTTTAAAATATCGACTAATGAAAATTGACGAGTTTTATGTTCACAATAGTGAATAGAGAAAGGATAATTGCATCGCTATTAATCAGCGATTATTAAAGCAAGGAATTAAAGCGGGCCAATATATTGATTCAAGTCAGGTATGTATAATGGTTCAACTCATCATTTAGAACTTGAGGTTCTATAAGAGTTAGACAAGGTCAAAAATGGATATTCGGTTATCTTTTAGGTAAACCGAATAATTTAAGTTATAATCATGGTGTTTTAGAAACATAATGGTTTCTAAACAAGATTATAGTTAAAAGGTTGGATTTTTGGGTCAAACAAGTATTTAAAAGTCCTTCGTCGTAAAAGAATGACTAAAATTGACCAAAATGCCCTTGTAAGCCTAATTGAGTAAACGACCCTTAAAGGTTGTTTGGAAATGAGTTTTAGGATGAAATAAATACTTAGAATAAGTATAAAAAGTGAAATATGTAAATCTTTAATCAATTGACTCTATAGAAGTCTTTGCCGTAAAATAATGATCCGAGGGGTAAAACTCGGAATTTATATATTACCACATTAAACCTGCCACAAATATAGTTGTGGAGGAAGATAAATTGATAAGAAATGTGGTAATATAATGCTAGAAACAAATGAAAGCGATTCGTGTCAAAAAATATGCTTAAAATCCCTTAACGGGTCAAAATAACCATATGAGCGAAAACGAGTTTAAATTACTTATGAAATCCGTGATTTGAACTTAATAAAATAGACAATATTGAACTTGTGAAATTCATAAGGAATTAGGATCAAACAAACATGTTTGTTTGATTAATACATGAACGGGTCAAAAGTTCATAACTTCATTTTTAAGCCGAAGGCTTAAAAGTCTAAAATTCTGTTAATCCGGATGTCGGATGTTAACTCCATATGATGGAGAATTAAATTATGATCACGTAGGAAGAAACGTGAGTCAAATCGGATAAAAAACGAGCAAGTTATGCTCGTTTCTGTGAAAAATAGTTTGGCTGAAAATATGCAGCTGCAAACAAGGATCATTCTGTCGAAAATGCCTGCTCGCGTCGCGCGACGGTGAAAGGGCAGTGGTGTCGCGCAGCGCGACTGCCTTCGCGCCCCGCGAAGGATTCGTTTATAGATGTCGCGGCCCGCGAGGGCTTATATAACTGGCAAAAGTGTGCTGTTCAATTGTTTTGATATTGGGAACTTGTTTAAACAAGTTTTAAACTAGTATAACTAACTCATTTCATATTTTTATGAAATGTAGGTAGTATGGGATGTACCGAAGGACGATCAAGCTCAACGAGGAACCGAACACACTCAATATTCAAGTTCCGCGTTATGTTTCGTCGTCAAGTTTTAAACGGCGAATGTAATTACAAATGTTTAATTGTTTTATTTATTAAAATGTTTTAACGAACTAGCATTTTTAGTGTATGTTTAAGTTTAAATACACTATTATAATCGAAATTTATGATAATCGTATAAAATGGACTAAGGGTCTTACAAGTTGGTAATCAGAGCTCAAGGTTAAAGAGTAAAGTGTTCGGTTCGAGACTTGATCGCAAAATCCGGTATGTTATTCAATACATTAACGGTCTACCATGTAAAGTGTTGAAAACAACACATAGGGGTTATTGTGTAAAACACGTTACCCCAAAGAAAGCGATAAAAGACCGATATAGTTAAACGAATTACGTGTGTTAACACGTGTCGTAGAAAGCCTTGTATTATAATACGGGTGCTTATAAAGATCAAAGTTACTAATATTTGTAAATGTTTTAAGTTGAAGGAACCTCGCATTGGAGGATGACGAGAGTTTAAAGAATTATCGATACGATAAAGAAATGGTTTGAAGTATGACGAGTAAGTCATACACGCTAAAGACTGGAATCGAGAAACGATCTTGAATGAGAGATCGAACAACAAGGAAAGTTTATTAGGGTAAGTATCTATAAGGTACACATCTTAAACTTATATTGCAAATAGAAATATGCAACAAACACATAATGAATGATAGTTGCATATAGAATATAAAACTTGGAAAACCTGGATAGGTTACCTATCCAGGATGAAAATTCCAAGAGAAATTCAGTAGAGATAAGTATTATTCACAGTCGTGAATAATAAGACAATAACTGAATTTAGTTTAAATATAAACTTGGACGAAAGTAATCATCCAAGAAAGTATTCTCAATAAAGATTAAATTGAGAAAGGTAATGATCACATCAACGAATGTGATTGTATAAATGGTTATAAAAAGGAACATTGCGTATGTTCAAAGATAAAATGGGTAAAACTAATAATTGTTAATAGGCAATTGTAACACCCCGTGTTTCGAAAGTCAAAGTCAAAGTCAAGATTGAAGTCAAAGGAAGAAAAGATTGCTAATTGCGATCTGTCACTCCTTTCTCAACTACTGTTTTGACTTCTTTGACTTGTAATCGAATCTATTTATTTAATCTCTTTAGTTGTATTATGTGGAGTATCTATTAATAATCGAGGTTTAATCGCTATTTAATCGCATGTTTAATCGATTTATCGCTAATCACTATCGAAATCGCAACTCGAATTATGTGTTCTGGATATTGTTTTACGTGTGTGTACTATTTACGTGTTACTTGTGCATGTTATGTTTATGTTGAAATGTTAATCGCAATCGCAATTCTATCGCATCGCAATCGAATCGAAAACGCTAAACGCAAGTTAATTATAGTGATTGTATGTTAGATATAGTAGTTAGGTTATTTGGGTACTAATGGGTAATACTATCGCATCGCTCTCTCAAATCGCATCGCAACGCTCAACACGCTAATCGAAACAGCAAAACTCGTTCCGCCGAACACTAGGATCGAGTGGCCAACCGATCGAGTGGCCATCCGATCGGATTGCCATCCGATCGGGCTGCCACCCGATCGACCAGCCACTTTCCCCACTTTCCTTTTTGGGAAACCCTATAAATACCCACCTGTCACATCATTGTGATGTGACAGCTCCCTTGTTCGACCAGCCGACCTTCAGCCCTTATTTCTCTCGATTTCTCTCGATTCTTGTAAGTTTTCAACCTAAATCTTGTACTTCTACGATCTACACACACTTCTACATCATTTTCACCTTTGAATCTCAACTTTTAACCGTGAAATCACCGGATTTGAGGTGTTCTAGGGTGATGTCATCATGGAGTTCTTATGAACTTCAAAGTTTGGCTTCATTCCCCCAAGAACAACTTAGATCTGAAGGATTTCCACAAGATTAATCAACTTTTTTGCATAGATCTACACAAATTCATGGATGAAGAATTGGAAGAAGGATTTTCAACTTTCTTTCAACTCTTTTACACTCAATGCACTCAAAACTGATAGAATCGGAGCTTGTTCTGATCTTCTACTCATTCTTAGTGATATATTAGTTCCAGATCTGAATTCTATCCGAGAGATATTGATTTCGGGTTTGAACATGAACAACCGACTCGAACCGTGAACCGGTCGGACTAGGGTGACTCCTGTTCGGTCGGGTCACTTAGGTCGAGAAGGGGTTTCTATTGTTTAAGCCAGTTATCGTCACGTCTCGTTCAAAAAACTACATAACTTCAAACAAAATCAAGTGTCAAGATGATCTGACCGTTGGGACGGATTGCCATCCGATCGACCGGCCATCTGATCGGGTTGCACTTGGTTCCACACTTAAACTTTTTATTCAAACTTTTCAAATATCTGAATGTTGAACGGATTGCCGCCCGATCGGATAGCCATCCGATCGAGCGACCGTCCGATCGTGTGACGTTTAGGACTTTGGTACTTAAACAATTTTCAACATGTTCAATACATACGGATTGCCACCCGATCGGATAGCCATCCGATCGAGTGACCGTCCTGCTGTGAACTTTTTCTCAACTAAGAAGACTCGCCAATCGGATTGCCATCCGATCGAACGACCGTTCGATCGACCGACCTGAAGGGTAGAGATACTTCTCTATTTTTAAAATGCTACAACGAAAACTTCAAAGTACAAACCATCATACACAAACACATCCTCACCAAATGAGGTGATAATCCAATCGAATGGCCATCCGATCAGACGACCATCCGAACGGATTGCCACCCGATCGACTGGCCATCCGATCGGATTGCCATCCAATCGGATTACCATCCGATCCTTGGTACACTTGCATCGTTTTACGCACCGCTCATCGTTATGCTATCATTAACTGTCCAGGCTAATTTCTCCCAGCGCTCCCTTCAATCCATGCAGTGTTTATTAAGTTAAACGCTATATGTGAGTATACTCGATCCCTTTTTGCTTTATGCACTTTTGGGTGTTACATACGTTACTTATTCTAAATCACATCGAACACACAACGCAAACACTATTTATACGCTGACCTCTAATGCATGTTATACGTGACTCGATGAATGCCTGTTTGTTATGTTAACACATTGATTGCTGTCTACCTGCCTTAGCAACGATAGTACTATAGTTTGGACTCAGCACCTGTTCACTCAGGGGTTGTTAAGGACAATTACTTCACGTGTTCGCAGTGGTGAACATGTGATGCGCACTCGCTATTCGCAGTTAACCCGCAGTCATTGGTATTGATAGGATCTTTGTCGATAACTTACATGCTTCACATTATACGTTGTACATGCTGGTTATGCGTAAACGATTTCGAACTCTATATGCTATATCAAACTTGTATGGTCACATTTACACTATGTGTATTGACCTCTATTTTAACGTATGTGACAGGTGTTTAGGATGCTACTTGCTAGGATGCTTGCCTTGTGGAATCGAGTTAGGAAGAGTCTAGAAATGAACAAACAATTTATTTTTATTTGAAATCTGAGTTGTCGAAACAGTTTTATTTGTTTTGGAGATACTATGTCTGTAATAACTCGCTTGCTTAATAGGTTACGGTATGGGACGTAATGTTTAACTATTTGGTAAAGTAGTTGTTATGGAATTCCCTCGAACAATCTGTTTCGCTCAGTGTCGTGCCCTAATGATTCCGCCATCGGTTGGGGTGTGACAGCAATTAAATAAAGTTTTACCAATTTAAATAAATCGATAGATTACTTACATGGGACGTGAGGTGGTAATTATAATAAGGTCATGTGTACCATGTGTTGATCGCTTACTCTGGCCAAGTAAGTAGTGAACACATGATACCATGAGCTTCTTATAATGAACACAGTTATGTCCGATGTGGTAAGGTCGAGATGAAAAAAAAGTTAAAAAGAACCTTGGGGTCAAGAAATTTTATGGGCATACTCGTATAAATGGTTTTCGAGGGAACCATAAAAACGATGTATGGCGCGCATAGAAATAAATGACCCAAGGGAATTCGTGAAATAGGTCATTTTGGATGAAAGAGCCATGGTTGACAAAAAGGGCATGTAAAACCAAATTGTAAATGACCCGCGAGGTCATAGAAACGAAGGTATTACCCATACACAAAAACGATCAAAGTCATTGAATTTGTTCGTAGTAAAGAAAGGATGATGATGTTAATCATCATTCAGAATTTATAAGACCATCAAGCATGGTCACATAAAGAATAAAGGTTTGGTTAAATAAAGCAATGAATTTCGCTAAGACAACCAAACAAGTCAAAACGAAGTCTTAATGCATACCTAAATGGTTGCATTAATAATGACTTCGGTAAATCACCCGGTTGATGGGTAGGAATTTAAACACATGCGTAAACCAAGAGACGGGAACGCGGATTGAAAGTCAAGGGACGCGGATTATGAATTATAACTAAAGGACTATAAAATTAGTAACTAGAAATTTTGAATAAATATGTTCAACTATTTTGGGGTTGAACGGGTTGAATAGAGAATAAAGTTTGATTGTTTATAAGTGATGGATTTCACATTAACAAGTCAAACGGGTTGAATATAATATAATGCCGGATGGCATAAGTAAGCGCAAACCGGATAACGGTGAGCATAAGATGAACCGACGCATAAATGACGTGAGAAGTCATAGAGTCAGGAAAATGATCCGAAATAAAACGATTGTAGTCACGAACTACAGTCAAAGTTAACGGATCTTAAACTTGAAACCAAATGATTTTCAAACATACACAGGGTGCCTTGACACCAAACATGTATTTTAAGAATGACATGAGTAAGGAATGATCTATGGGATCATCATAACCTTCGGGTTATAAATAGCGTAAAGGTCTACGGGACTAAAATAACCCACGGGTTATAAATAGAAAGAAATAGATTATAAAGACATCGCCTTAAAGAGGTGAAAGCTTAGTGAAATAGCCCACGAGGCTAAGTGATAGAACCTACGGGTTAATTAGACAAAGCGTGGTACAGTTGAGAATCCCCGCGTAAAACAAAGATTGTAAAAGGATAAATTCCTTGTTGTCAATTCCTTGATATGAAGTAATTGACATAAGTTAAAAAGAAAACGTTAGACTAAAATTCAGTTTTTGTAAGAAATAACGTTTTCACAAACATGAATATTCTGATAGGAATAGAAATAGTAAATATTAAAAGATACAGGTCTTTACACCGATAAGTGCAAGACGATACATTCGAAAAGAAATGTTTTCGATAATGAAAGGTTGAAATAAACTTAAACATGATGTGACGCGATCACGGTCAAGAAAAGTAATGTGAAATATAGTCACATTGTAGCCCGAGTGATGGGTATAAAGTAACTGGACTAATAAGTCTAGTCAGTGAGACCGGTTAAGGCCTTACTAACGAAGGATATTGATCGCCTATAATAAGGGATTATATAGCGACACGAGCGAAGTGTCGGGAAGTCAAATCAAGCAAAAGCCAGATTAAAGGATAAAAGCTATAAGGTATGTGGTTATATGCTTTATAGAATGTTATTAATGTCACCTATTAAATTGTGTTAAGCAATTAAGATAAAAATCAAGAAATTCGGTTTGTTAGTAAGCGGTGGATTCCGTATAAATAAATCGAATGAATGAATTCGAAAACAAAAGAAATTGTTTGTCAAAAGTGAAAGATTTCACTAAAATATCCAAACGGGTTAAATTAACGGATTCATGATGAATTCGATAGTCAAATAGCGATGGATTTCGCTAAATTAACCAAATTGGTCAAAATAACGAAATTACGTTATTTCGAGTTGCATTATGTCGTATGAGATACGTATATGCTTTGTAACCAAAAAGATATTACCATACTTTTCTGGTAATACTAACAATTGGTTAAAGTATGAGTAATGCTTGAAAGATTACTCATGTCAAATGCATTGAGTTTAAAACTTAATAAACTATGTAAGAAAGGTTTCGAGGATGAAACCTCTTTAAGGGGGATAGACTTGTAACACCCCAAAAACGGGTTTGGTAATCAAACCACGTTAATATTAAAAGACGGGTAAAGTACCGTTAGTGGTAAAATTAACCCGGAAAATATTAGGATTTATATAACTAAACCTAATATTTAGTAAAAAGGGGAAAATAATGCTTTTGAGAAATAAAGTTTATAAGAGGCCCGACTTAACGGGACTTAAAATAAAACGAGTTGTAATCTTCCCGAACCCACTAAGTTAACTAGGAATGTTTAACCTAGTTAATTAGAGGGAATGTTATAGGAATTAAGTGGGTTGTGCCCTACTTAATAACTAACCAAACATGAGGGGTTAAAGCTGGATAAATTGAAATTTATCTAATAAAAACAAAACACACACAGTATGTGTGTGTTCTGTATTCGACCAGAAGGAAGCTCCCAGGAGCTTGAAAACCCTAGTTCTTACAAAATCATCAAATTGAAGGGCCAATTGACGCTCAAATTCACAATTGAACGTGAATTAATGATCACCCAAGCTAGGGGATCATAAGGTATGTAAAATTTTGATGATTCTTGAAGTTGTGAAATTTGATAAATCTCATAATCTGCGAATTAGGGATGAATTATAGAAGCTTTGGCTGAATTATGATGAATTACCACACTAGGATAAGTGGGTATTAATCATATGATGAAATTGATGATATAATTGTGTTTATAATAATCATATATGATAGAAATAAGGAAATACTTAAACAAATTGTGTGTTTGAGTTTATGATCATACTTACTATGAATCGGGTTTTGTATGATAAAACGAAAAATGATAATAGATTAATGTTAGAATGATGTTTGATATCATCATGTGTTAAAAATGATTAAAGTTGTGTTAATTCGAAGAATTTCAATTACATGAACTTGATTTAATAAGTAATTAAACCGGTAGCATAAGAATGATGCTTACCGGATATTGACAAAGTAATAAAACGAGTAGTTGATCTACATCGTGTAATTACTTTCGTCAATAGGTAGTTCGACTTTTTAAAAAAAAGTCAAAATGACCAATTATATGATCAAATAATAATTTCGACATAAAGATCGTAGGATGGAATAGTCATGAATGATTATGACTAGTCTAACCATCTTACAAATTACAATGATAGTTTGACGCTTGACGAGCTAGGTGAAAGCTTGGGAAGGAAGCGGGTCAAATGAATCAAGAATGAAGGAAAAACATAATCTGGATGCTAGGTAAGTAAAGCTTACACTCTATTTATTTAATACCTATTGGTTTTATGGGTTATGAATACTAGAAATTCATGTTTTAATTATAATGTTCCGACATGACATGTGCGGTTCGGAACCAAGACAATGCTAATAAACCATGTTTAATGGTTAAAAAGGATTATTACGATTATTTAGTCATGAAATGACAAATAAATAATGAGTTTAGAACGGTTACCTTATAGGGTAAACCGACATAAATGAAAAGAGTCAAGAAATGAGTTATAAATAAAATGACCGTACGAAGTAAACCGGAACGAGTCTTGAAGATGAGATGGTAATAAATATCATCTCGTAAAGATAAATGGTCACTTAGACCAAATGGGTCAAATGGTGAAGATATCACTATTTGAAAATATCGACTAATGAAAATTGTCGAGTTTTATGTTCACATGAGTGAATAGAGAAAGGGTAATTG
Organism: Helianthus tuberosus; assembly: GCA_030545235.1. NCBI lineage: Eukaryota > Viridiplantae > Streptophyta > Magnoliopsida > Asterales > Asteraceae > Helianthus > Helianthus tuberosus. Next base: position 29,048 of record JARYGA010030391.1, read on the forward strand.
CATCGCTATTAATCAGCAATTATTAAAGCAAGGTATTAAAATGGGTCAATATATTGATTCAAGTCAGGTATGTATAATGGTTCAACTCATCATTTAGAACTTGAGGTTCTATAAGAGTTAGACAAGGTCAAAAATGGATATTCGGTTATCTTTTAGGTAAACCGAATAATTTAAGTTATAATCATGGTGTTTTAGAAACATAATGATTTCTAAACAAGATTATAGTTAAAAGGTCTGATTTTTGGGTCAAACAAGTATTTAAAAGTCCTTCGTCGTAAAAGAAGAACTAAAATTGACCAAAATGCCCTTGTAAGCCTAATCGAGCAAACTAGTGGTGCAAACGAGCCGAGCGGCTCGTGAGCTACTCGAGATCGGCTCGAGAAAAAGCTCGAAACGAGCCGAGCCTTATCGAGCCCGAGCCGAGCTTGAGCCTCAAAACAAAGCTCGTTTATTTATCGAGCCCGAGCTCGAGCCTCGCATGTGAAGCTCGTTAGGCTCGTCGAGCCTTATCGAGCCTTAGTGTAAACGAGCCGAGTCGAGCCAAGCTTATTTAAACTTGTTTACAAGCAGACCTCGAACCTAAAAATAAGCTTATTTAGTAAACGAGCTCGAGCCCGAGCTTCACTTATCGAGCTCGCGAGCCTAAAAAGTATATTATTTATATTATTTTTATTTAATATACTAATTAATAGATAATAAACGAGCCGAGCCCGAGCCGAGGTCGAGATTGAGAAAATACAAACGAGCCGAGCTCGAGCTTTGAAAACAAAGCTCGAATCGAGCCGAGCCCGAGCTCTCATAAGTTAATCGAGCTCGAGCTTGAGCCTGGTCGAGCTCGGGCTCGGCTCGGCTCGTTTGCACCCCTAGAGCAAACGACCCTTAAAGGTTGTTTGGAAATGAGTTTTAGGATGAAATAAATACTTAGAATAAGTATAAAAAGCGAAAGATGTAAATCTTTAGTCAATTGACTCCATAGAAGTCTTTGCCGTAAAATAATGATCCGAGGGGTAAAACTCGGAATTTATATATTACCACATTAAACCCGCCACAAATATAGTTGTGGCGGAAGATAAATTGATAAGAAATGTGGTAATATAATGCTAGAAACAAATGAAAGCGATTCGTGTCAAAAATATGCTTAAAATCCCTTAACGGGTCAAAATAAGTATATGAGCGAAAACGGGTTTAAATTACTTATGAAATCCGTGATTTGAACTTAATAAAATAGACAATATTGAACTTGTGAAATTCATAAGGAATTAGGATCAAACAAACATGTTTGTTTGATTAATACATGAACTGGTCAAAAGTTCATAACTTCATTTTTAAGCTGAAGGCTTAAATGTCTAAAATTTTGTTAATTCGGATGTCGGATGTTAACTCCATATGATGGAGAATTAAATTACGATCACGTAGCAAGAAACGTGAGTCAAATCGGATAAAAACGAGCAAGTTATGCTCGTTTCCATGAAAAATAGTTTGGCTGAAAATATGCAGCTGCAAACAAGGATCATTCTGTCGAAAACGCCTGCTCGCGTCGCGCGACGGTGAAAGGGCAGTGGTGTCGCGCAGCGCGACTGCCTTCGCGCCCCGCGAAGGATTCGTTTATAGATGTCGCGGCCCGCGAGGGCCTATATAACTGGCAAAAGTGTGTTGTTCAATTGTTTTGATTTAGGGAACTTGTTTAAACATGTTTTAAACTAGTATAACTAACTCATTTCATATTTTTATGAAATGCAGGTATTATGGGATGTACCGGAGAACGATCAAGCTCAACGAGGAACCGAACACACTCAATATTCAAGCTTTCGCGTTATGTTTCGTTGTCAAGTTTTAAACGGCGAATGTAATTACAAATGTTGAATTGTTTTATTTATTAAAATGTTTTAACGAACTAGCATTTTTAGCGTATGTTTAAGTTTAAATACACTATTATAATCGAAATTTATATGATAATCGTATAAAATGGACTAAGGGTCTTACAAACACATGGTTCGCGTTGCTATTAACTAGAAATTTATAGCGGAAGGTATTTAAACGGGTCAATCCTATGACCTGGGCCAGGTACGCATGTTTAGAATTATAGCTAAAAGCGATATTTTTGTCAAATATTAGCGAGAGTCATTCGTCGCAAAATGAAGGACTAAAATTGACTAAAAAGCGCTTGAGGGATAAATCGGGCAAAACAACCTTTAAGAGTTGTTTAGAAATAAGTATTTCGATAAATTGAATCCTCAGGATAAGTATAAAAATGGAGATAGGATGTAAACTAAAAAAAGAAGCGTGATGTAAGCCTGAAAGTGCTAAATACCCTTAACGGGTCAAAATGAATAGATATGCAAAACGGGTTAAGATTTCATAAGAAACCCGTGATTTGAACCTTGAATATTAATAAACCAATGTAACGTGATGTCCATGATATTTTGAAGGAAATAAACAAGTTTGTTTGATAAAATCACGAATGGGTCAAAAAGTGTTATAATAAAATTTCAAGCTGAGAGCTTGAAATCTAAAATTTTGTAAATTCGGATGTAGGATTTTTACTCCATGAGATGGAGAATTGAATTACGAATGCGTAGGAAAAAGAATCGTGTAAAATGGACATCTAGATTAATAGTTATGCTCAGTTAAAGTTGATTTTTTGAAAAAAATTTGGTGCTGGGCGAAAGTGCAGGACCAGAACCTGCACCTGCTGGAAAAACACATCCCCTGCGGCACGCGACAGATGTCATGTATTCTGTCGCGACAGGTATAAACTACTAATGACTAATTTAAACACTTATAAACTACGAATGACTAATTTATTTCATGATTCATGAAATGTAGGTATATCCATGGATACCGGACGACGATCAAGCTCATCGAGGAACCGAACACGATCAAGATGCAAGCTTCCGCACACCGTTTCGTTGTTACTTTTAAATGACGAACTTAATAACATTATGTTGTAAACTTTTAAATTGTAAAAGTTTTAATTAACCAGTATTTTTCAATGTATATGTGATCCTAATTACACGTTCATTTTCATAAATTAAACGAAAACCGCTTATTAATAGCATGGGTGTTACAGGAACTGACGAAGAAGAGAGTGCGAGAGGTTCGGCCCATGATGGAGATAAACCCTTGCTCGTATATTTACTCTCCGTATAAGAATTGATACCCCACCAATCTGAACTCATTTTAGATGTATGATGAAGAATACAGTGATTACGAACTCAAAACAAACTGTTAACAGTGAATTATCAACCTTCTGTTAACAACTGTAAGAGAGACCGACGAAAGACTATGTTCTTTGCAAAAGACTTAAACTGACGAAGAAGGGTTTTTCGTAAATGACCAAATGACGAAACACTAAGGTTTTTCGTAAAGGACAATGTGACGAAGGACTAGTTATTCGTCTAAAACACCTTGACGAAAGACAGTTTTTCGTCGATGACAATCTTGATGAAAGACTGGTTTTTCGTTGCTCTGGTTCTTCGTTGACAAATGTGTACAGATAGGCTTTATGAGATATTTTTCAAAAACCAATCAAACCTTATCCTCTGACACAGAAGATACCCAATTATCAAACACACCTTACTTTTCAGACAATAACCATCATTTGAAAACCCTTGATTGTCAAACAATAATATAATAATCAACTTCAATAATTCAATCTTCAAATATTCAAAACCAAGAACCCAGAATTATGAAGAACTTCGATGAACAAATGAAGAACACCAAGAACTCCCGATGAGTTTATGTGTTTTCCGGTGCTGGACAAATTTTCCAAACTCAAATTTTGCACAAAAGTTTAATAAAAACCAATTCTTAACATGCATACATGTGTTTTAACAATGGTTTTTGTAAAAACTAATAGCAAAACACCTAGATTTTCAAGATTTTAACCTGTTTTCCCAGAAAATATGAACTTCAAACACAAGAAAAACATATGAAAATCTATCAAAACACAAGATAACGACTTGGTTTTAACAAGGAAAAGAGCCAATGCTCTGATACCAATTGTAGGTCCACCTTGAGGATCGAGTCAAACCTTATCCTTGTTTTCCGACAAACCCGAGAGTGCGGAATCCAAACGGGTTGTTAAACCAAGCGTAGAACACGTATACACGAACACGATTCAATGATTAACACTCAATGTATTAATACGTATAACAGTTACAATACAATGTTTACAAGAAATCTCTGTAAACTCTCACTGTGTGTGTTCTCTCAGCCTTATCTCTCTCATCTCACAGTGTGTGTTCTGTCTGTTTATATAAGCACATGATCTGCAAGTTGACGAAAGACTATTGCCCACTAAGAAGACCCTACGAAGAACCTTAAACCCGACAAAAAACATATGTTTACGAAAAACCCCTTGGTTTTTCGTCACTTCCCAAAACCCACGAAGTATGTTCTTCGCAAACATGGGTTCTTCGTCAAAACCCTTTAACCAGGGAATAAACGAACAATAGTTCTTCGTGGAGGCTATGTTCTTCGCCTGAATACATGTCTGCATGTCCTTTGTCTCTAGTGGTTCTTCGTGGGAGGTAAATCAGTGAGCAACTACACCCACGAAGTAAGGTTCTTCGTGGGTTTTAATGCTTTGATTAATCCATGCATGGTCTTTCGTGGAGGGCTGCTCACATGCAGTCTTGCAAACATGTATTAACAGCAGCAATTAATTGGTTCACAACTCATGAATTCACATTGACATGTAGTCCATGCTTTGATAAGTCTTCACATGACATCATCATGACATCAACATGGTGATGTGGCGGCTAACGACGGTTCGCGGCTCTTCGTGCTTCATGTGTCGATCTCTAGGGCGCACGACAGAGGAATGTCGCGACGTCGTTCTTGAACCGAATCTAACCGAGTTGAACTGAACCGAGTCACGTCTACATAAAGTGTATCAACACAAAGTTAGTTTCACTACCCGATAAATCAAAGGACGAGCACTATGTGTTCTGGTTTCCACCATAAGACGAGTAAGATCACTAGAACTTCCAATTGCAATTTGCCGCCCATGCCCATAATCAATTGCTTATTTTATTTGTTTGAGCTTAATTATCATGTAACTTATTATTTGGACTTAATTGTTAAATAAGTATTGGGCTAAAGGAATAATGTCAAGTTTCATATTTTTCTCTTAAGGCTATCCTCGTATATGTTTAGGGGTATCCTATGTATAAAATTGAAACAATACACTGCGAATACGGGGTTGAGTCGTAGCCCGAGCTACGGCTAGTTACTTATTGGTTCCGCCCCTGAACCGAGTCCATCATAGCGGCCGGGTCCCCTCCCACTAGTTAAACACAAAATATAAACTTTACAGGTTGATACGGTTGCGCATGAACTCAGGACTGTTTGTAAGTTGTGCCAAAGCCCAAATCAAAGCCCTAGTTGGGCCTAACCTTAGGCTTTTTCATGGGTCTTTTCATTTGAAAAATAAGAAGATGGCACGCTAGCATAGGTGCGTGATTTTTTTTCTAAATGAATGTTTATTTTGATGGGCCACCCCAGAAACTAAGTAGATGTACGAATCATCTCAGTATAAAACAAGAAAAATTGAATAGTGTTAATATACTAAAAGAGTAAACTTTTGTTTTGGTCAATGTGGTTTGGTCATTTTAACGGTTTTGCCCCAATCTGTTAAAAATAGTCATTTTACTCCCTGATGTTTACATTTTATTTTCAGTTTGCTCCATGGCCCTAACTCCATCCAAAATGTTTCTTATTTAGAAGGGTGTTTTAGTAAATTTACAAATAAAAGTGAGGGTATTTTGATAATTTTACAACTAAAATATAATATAAAGATATAATATATAAATACACACTTTCTTCCTTTTCCTCTCTCTATATCTTCTCCCACACCAACCAGCACAACCCCTCACACCAACCATCTAAGCTTCCAATGGACTCCACCATCACCACTCACCATCATCATACTAGTCTAAAAAGTCGGCGGAGATGGGGTCCATGACTCGAAACCCTAGGCGGTCGTCAATGTCTAAACCCTAGGCGGTCATCACCAACGAAGCAATGATGGTTACGTCATGGTTGAAATAGAGATGGTTGTCGTCACCTATGGTCGGATCGAAACCCAGAGATGGATTCATTGGCTCGAAACAGAGATGGTTGCCGTCACCAGTGGCCTGCTTTCATCACTCTCATCTCCGGTCACATCTCTCTCCAGATTTCCTCTCTCATCTACTTTGTTCTCTCTCCGCGTTCCCCCTCTCTTTCTCCTATTACACGTAGATGCATCATATGTATAGTTTCTTGCTTATATATATATAACTGTATTGTATGAGTTCTTGATTTTTTTTTTGAGGATTTTGATGATACAAGTTGGGTTTGATTCTTAGGGTTTTGTTTTGATAGACGAAAGTCTTAGAGAGAAAGTGAGAGAGGGAGCAGGTGGACTAGGTGGACTAGGTGGGGGTGGTGATGACGGTGGAGATAATGGGTAGGGGTGGTGATGGCGGATTGGCGGTGGAGGTGGTGGGTGGTGGTGGTGGTGGTAGAGGAGGAGGAGAAGGTGGAGAGAGAGAGGGTTTGAGGAAGTGATGATGGTTTAACAAAAACTTTAGTTGTAGAGGATAGTGGTGATGGCAGGTGGTGGACTGGTGGCGGCACTGGTGGCGGCTGGATAGTGGTGGTGATGGTGATGGTATGTCTGTATATATTAATATGATTAAATGTTTTATATTTTTATATTCTTTTTAATATCAAGAAAAATAAATAAACAGATTTAAGAAATTAATAAAATTGAAAAATATAAAATTACCGAAATGCCCTTATTTTAACTGAAATGTTTAACTGGGTTAGAGTTAGTGAGCAAACTGGAAATAAAATGAAAACATCAGGGAGTAAAATGACTATTTTAAAAGAATTGAGCAAAACAGTTAAAACGACCAAACCATAGAGAGCAAACGGAAGTTTACTCATACTAAAATTAGGCTTAGATGTTTGCCTAACTTAAGCCTTCTTTTTGGGTTTAGTTGGAGGCTTTGCTAAATGTGTTTTTTTAAGAGTTTAGTGCTTTGCGAACTTGTGTCTGTTTTTTAGTTATTTTTTTAACGAACAAAACCGATAGCGGTATGGAAAACCGTTTTTGACTTTCATTTTTTTAATGAACTAAACATGTGCAAATACTCTTTTAGACATTTTCTTTAATCTTTTTTCATTTGCTATAACGACACCAGGTACATTTTCTCTCTCGCTTTATGTTACTCTTCCTGAATGGATGGAGATGATGATGTTAGAGCTCGGTCTCCCTGCCCTTTTTGTTATTTTGAAATTGATACCCCTTTGCTTTGTTACCATACATACGCAGGAAGAACACTATTTCGAACTCAAAAACGCAGTACTGATTTCCCATTATTATTATCTTTTTAAAGATGCGTTCATAATCTTGAATGAAACATTTAGGTTTCAACAATCAATTATTTATCTGAAATTAAGTTGTTTGTTTAGGTTTGTCCAATATGTGATGCAAATTTGGGCAAAGATGCACTTACTCATTTCACATCCCACCATGCCCATTCGATTTTTGACACTTTATCAATCTGGTGGTGCTGAAGGAAGGTCTAATGCTGCCCCTGTAAGTATCTTGATAAGATTGATAGTTGCTTTAAAAATGAATTTAATTACAAATAAAACTTATGTTCGTATCATGATATTTCGTATATGCCGTTTGTGTTTGAAAAAAAGAGTTATAAAAATTGGTGTTCTCTTAATGAATCGTCGATTTTGTTTTGGGATTTTAATATATGAAAGGGATACTTATGTGCATATACAGAACGATTAGTAAAAAATAAGAATGTATTTGGTTTCGGTTTTAACTATAGTTACTGTTTCTATACGCGAGATAGGGTTCTTAATAGTTTTTTACTTCAGTTTGGTTCTGCAATTGAACTGCTCTACAACGACGAACTTTTGGGTTTTAACATTCAATTTCAGTTCAATAATACTTTAGGAATTAGGAAGGTCTCATTATACCTTCTACTTCCAGGTATGGACCAGGGACCGCAATTGTTATGTACTATTAAATTCTTTTTTTGAATAAGCTTTTGTTAGTGGTGGTGGTGGTGGTGGTCATAGCCTTAGTTATTGTCAGGGGCAGGTATTGGGTAGCCTAGCCTTAGTTAGGCATGGACAGATCAACCATCCTTAAACAAGGCAGTGATGCGTGTCGAGTGAGATATATTTTTAGTTATATTTTTAGCCCTTTTTAACACTTTAGTCAAGTTTTAAATTTATAAAACACGATATTCTACTAACACTAAACACACATATGGGCAAATGCACCCATCGTGAGCGTAGTATAGCGTTGGTAAGATACCGAGGCCGTCCAAGGACACAAGAGCTTTTAGTACCGGTTTATCCTCAACGTCTAATCAAATCAAAATTTTAGAAAAGATTTTAAACATGAAAAAAAAACTAAAAATGCTGAAAATAAAAATAAAACAGATAGACAAGACGAATCACTTGGATCCGACTCGCCTTTAGTGTAACCTTTGATGATTTCCGCACTTTTGCACCTTTAAAAGATTATCTTAGTTATAGTAGTAGGCCCCTCTTTTGAAGGTGACGTTACCCTCAACCCAGTAGTTTGAGTCAGCAAGGATACAATCCTAAAGGGTCGGAATATTGAAAGATAATTAATTAAGTTATTAATGCGTAATGTGGTAGGCCCCTCTTTTGAGGGTGACGTTACCCTCGGCTGAGTGGTTTGATTCAGCAGGGATACAATCCCAAGTAGCCGGATTAATGTATTAATAGTAGTTTACATATGAGGGGATCAAGCCATTCGCACCCCCGCCATCCAATACCAGTGGGTATTGAAGGAGGTCCTAGTAATCTTGACCCAGGTCCTTGCAGGATCTATACACTGAACAAGGCAAGAACCTTACCAAACCATTCCCTTAACCCCCGACCAGGTAGCCAACATATCTCTATATAGACCGTAGAGATATGAATGGTGTAAATCTTTTATTTTATATAGACAATAAAATAACGTCAAGACACCACGGACAAATGATAAGGAAGTTTCACCTTTAACATAAGAAACTAGTTATTAAAGTCATTAATACAAAACCAAATAAAAAGTGTGAAAAGATTAAAAATCAAAAGTATTACACTAAATGCTTGTCTTCACCAAGTGATGTAAGAGACTTAGGCAAACATGGCCTTTGATGGTCAAGAACTCTTACTATCAATCTTGGATCCCGATACTACTACACACACTCTATGATGGATGATGGTGGTGGATATGGGTTGTAGTGGTGGTAGAGTATGGGTGAAGTGGGAGAGAGGTGGTTTGCCAAGGGATGCCTTTGAAGTGAACCAAGCTCCTCTATTTATAGCCTGCACAGAAGCCCGGACACGGCCCCCTGTTCATTGGGCATGGCCCCGTGTCATTCCTTATTATCTTTCTTCATTAATTGCAGTTTGTCTGCATTAGCTCCACACGCCCCTGTCTCTGCTGGGCACGGCCCCTTGTGCAGAAGCGTATCTGTACTATCAAGATTTGCTTGGATTCTGCGAATCTTAGCGTTGACCACGGCCCGTGTTGAGCTGGGCACGCCCCCGTGACGGGAATAGAAGCTTCTATAGCTTTGTCCTTTCTGCAGACACCTGGCCACGCCCCCGTGTCCGCTGGGTACGGGGCCGTGGTTAGCCTTCTGTTCTCTTGTTTTTGCTTGGGAAGATGCTGCCGAGGGGTCAGGCATGTGATGTGGAAAAAGTAGTTCAACTAATTAAACTAAAATAACCCTAATTTAGACTCAAGTAATAAAAATCTAGACTCTCTAACTTAACTAAACTACTCACCGGCAAGTGAACCGGTCGACTCTAGCACAGAAAAGCAAGTCCGGATGTCGAACCCACAAGGACTCTAATTAATTACGTTAACGACTTATTTAGACTAGACACTGACACGACTTAACAATTTTTGTGTTTTAAGGGGGGTTTTACTAAAATCCTAAAATTGCAATAAAAATGAAATTAAGCTAAGACACGAACGAAGACTAAGGTTTGATTCAGATGAGATTAACGACTACCTAGACTTGAATCCAGTTTAACTAGGAATGGACTTCTAACGGTATTATTGTTGTATGGAGCAGGGATCGTAAAATACTAAACCTTAAGGTATTTCAATGCTAAGACTTCCCGACCCTTCTCAGGAAGAAACCTAGGAAACCCTACAAGGCTGTTGCAAATACCGACTGTTAGATTTCCTCTCAGTCCTCTAACGACTCTAAAAGTGCCCTAATACGACTATCTACCTCTCAGCGCGGCAATCTAAGGCAATTCTAGGTTCTGACTTGGTTTACTAGACACAAATGCAATTAGGGAACTAAAACCGACTTCTCTCAAAATCTATCTTAGCTATATATTGCAATGAGACCTAATAACTAACTCGAGCCTCTCAGTGACAAGTTAAGCAAAATATTTAATTCTAATTGTATTTTAGTTACTGTTTCTAAGGCTATTGGCCAATTTACCCAAAGATCACCCGAACCCGCAAGGATGCAAATAATCAACACAAATTTATTATGTGAAAGACATTCACCAAAATCTATGTGAAACAGTAAATAATCAACAATCAAAAGTAAATACGCGCACGCACCAAATTAGAATTTCTAGAACAATTTACTTTCAGAATCAATCCATAATCAAACAATAATAACCGTTAAAAGATCTAAACTTTAATCAAACTATCATCTTGTCTAGGTAGTATCTAGGGTTTAGCCAAGAAACATGATGTCTAACATAAACAAATCAAGTTCAAAACAAGAATTCATTGGAAAAAATATTGAAACACGTAATTAAAGAAAACCGGGAGATAAAACCCGAACAATCTTCACTCCCACGCTCCAAGCTTCAACCGAATGATTCCCGCAAGCTATAACACTCCGAAAACCTCAAAAATCTGCTCTCAAACGTTGCCTAGGGTTCTTGGTTCGTAAGTTAGGGTTTTTCCAAGTTTAAGATGATTATATATATCTTTTCATAACAAACCCTTTTAATTTTCGCATAAATTGGCAGCTACAAGCTTCTGGCTGGGCGCCACCCACTGAAGGACTGGGTGGCGGGGTGCCACCTTGTTTTTTTTCTCATGTAACATCTCCAGTCTCTCGCCTGGTGCCACAGACTTACTTAGTGGGTGATGGGGTGCCAGAGAGTGATTTTTCAGCTCTTTAACTCTATTTCAACTCGTCGACCTTTCCAACATGCTCCAAGACTTGACACTTCAATATTTTTGCTCATTCCACTCGGTTTCTCACATATTTAAACATCAAGACCTGCGAAACACGATTTGATCAATAGTATGCATATTCTAACGAAAACGAAACTATAAATAACGATAAAATATACAAACCATACACGATATAAGGATGTATTTTGCAATGCATCAAATATCCCCACACTTGCTCTTTTTTCGTCCTCGAAAAAGAATTGTGCAACGGAATCAGAGACAAATTGGGTCAAAAATTAGTTATATCTTATTAAAACCAAGGCTTGCGTTAGCCGCGATTGCGAATATACTTATCCCTTTAAACCCGAATCCAATCCTAAACCCTTATCATGTGAATTTAATTTAAGTGCGGTCAATCCACCTAGGGTCTCACACTAGAATCTACGGTCCACCTACTCCCACCTCAAGCTTATAGGACTAAAGGAACGATCACTGGACCAATTCCCAACCGTCTTATATCAAAACCAAGAGAGTTAACAATCAAAATTTTTTCTTTTTCCATTTTTTTCTATTTTTGCTTTGCTTTTTTTCTCTTTTTTTTCTCTCTCGTGAGTCTAGACGATGCTTTCCCTAACCAAGAGGTATTCCGGCTGTAGAGTCGCTATCCCCAACCACAGATTACTTAGGTTTCGGTACTTTTAATCGGCAATTCGATTTCACACATCCCAGAGGCATTCCGGCTGTAGAGTCGATATCCCCAACTCGGATTACATAGACCTGTGTTACTTTCATTTAGTTTCTAGCTCACTTTTTATTCTATTTTTTTTTCTATTTTTGCATGATCACAAACTCTTACGGTTTTAACTTATAACGGTGCCCCTTATACTATTATTGGCAGTTTTAATTTCCCATATTTCCTAGGCGAAAACCCACTAGCAGACCGACAATTAAGGTATATTAGCTCAAAGAGACTTAAAACCAAACCCGGGCCTATCCACATATTCCTAACTAGACGCAAGCTCGATTTATTATAATCTCATATTATTATTATTCAACCCAAGCAAAAATTCACCTTTTCTATCATTTTCCGTTTTATTTATGCAAACTTCTCATATCGAAAGACATTTTCTGATTTTTTCAAAAAAAAAAATTTCAAATTTTTAATTTTTTTTTTAATAAGACTCGATTATTTACATGTATCCCATCCCCACACTTGAAGATTGCATTGTCCTTATTGCAAGAATGGAAATACGACTCAATACTACCTAAACACTAAAACCCTAAACTACTAACTAACTACTAAATAAATAACGACTAACGACGAAATAAATAAATAAAATACAACAACAAAAAGGGAAACGACTTAGCTGATATGTGAGACTGTCAATGTGCCAGTCATTTCCACATAAGCCCTCCAATTCGAAACGCGCTCAGCAAACAACTCTAACCTCGGACACGCGAACGAAAGCGGCTAACACAATCAACCTATCTGAATCAAACAACTACCAAAACATATCATCATATATATATCCAAATCATCGGTAGTTCATCAGTTTCATCACATCAACCAACCCATCCATCCCTAACCAACCTGTTCAGAGTATACGAATATCAATACAGACCAAAAGTGAGGATCAAAACAGCATAAAAGAAAAATAATCAACAAAAGATATAATACTCAGCTGCTGCTCTGCCTCCTCGTGCAATCCTCGAACTACTCCTCATCTCCTAACTGCATCCCATTGGACCCTGCCTCAGACGGCTGCCAAGAAGGCGGCGGTTGCACACGAATACCCTGCATAATGACCCGCATACCATCCTCCAATCGCCTCTGACCTGCCACAAACTCTGCCAACACCTCCTGCCTAAGCCCACTGATCTGATCATCAACATACCTACGCAAGTCACCGAAACCCACCTGCATAGAATCATATAATGAATCCAAAGTAAGTGGATCGGGTCGTGGCTGCGCTAACGGGTACTGCTAGCAAGAATATCCTGACGAAAACGGGGAATACAAGGCCTCTGATAACGGGTAGGAACCGCACCCTGCATAGCCTCCGCAGCACCTGAACCAGGCGGAGGCTGAACCTGTGGACCCTCTCGTATCGGCTCCCAAGTAATCAGATCAGTACGAGCTATAATCGCAGCAGACTGTAAATCCCGGACACTCATAAAACAAGGGTCAGGGCCCTTCTTCATCCTATCCGCCGGGTACCTCTCAAACACATCTAAACTCTCGGCCAACCAAGTAATCAACGGCCCACAGTAAATACGGGCTCCAGCACCACCCCTCCATAACCTCTTCATAGACATAGCAAACACGGTAGCTAAATTGGCAGGCCTCTGCTCTACCATACACATCAGACAGAATAAAATCACTTGATTAACCTTGTTGTCTCCCTCTCCTCTACCAACCAGAGTCGCTGCTAGAATTTTGTGGATGTAACGAAGAACTGGATCAGTAATATCACTAGCAACTGCCCCTAAACAGTATGGCACCCTCGATATGGTGCTCCAAAATCTCGCTAACTCATTCGCCAGAACACAAAACCCACGCTGCTTCTTAAACACTCCCTGCAGACTGGTAATGAACTCGGGAGTCCTAACCTCCTCTTCCGTATAGAACTGAGTTGCCACTGCAAACTCAGGGACTGTCATCTCATAATATTTCCTACCCAAAGCTAAGAATATTGCACCTTTTTCATTAAAACTCCCTTGCTTATACTCGAAAGTCGAGTGAAATTCCATCGTGATTTCCTTGTACTGTCTAGCATCACAATCCAAAACTTTCCTGAATTTCGGTCCTAACAACTATTCAACCTGGGCCCTTGCCCCTAACCGATCCAACACATCCCAATCAATCCTCCTATACGGCAACAGCTCTGCCGTAAAAAAAAGCACCTAACCTTCGCGACTCCTCCGAATTCTGCTCAAACTGTAAAAGAGGGCTATCCAAGATCCTTTGACGTGGACCATGCTGACGTCCCGGTCCCGTATACTTAATAACTCTGCTGTAATCTGACTGTTGCACCACTCGTACGGGTTCCGGTTCCGGTTCAACCTGCTGGACCGGCTCAAGCTCCCTACTCACTGGGTCCCCTCTTGGGCGAGTATCTCGACTTCGTTTCCTGTTAGCCTGACTTGACGTTCCTGCACCTGACATTCTGCAAAACAATTCAAGTATGACAAGACAAAGAAAAGCAGAATATTAGTCACAAACTATTTTTGGTATTTTTGAATTTTTTCATTTTTTTGTATTATTTTTTTTATTAAATAAATAAATAAAGAATAGCCGTATAGCATTTCATTCGCGGCTAATTCTAACACTAGCGGGTTACTTTTTACAATTGCTAAGTGGTAGTTAAACTCGCCCGAATGGAGATTGAGTACGGGCATGCTTAAACCACTTGTACGTGCAAGTAAACCCAAATAATACTAAACTACTACTAAAACTAAGCTGAACGACACAAACACGACGCGAAACAATCAACTAGACTCAATGTACACTACCCCCCATCGGCACTTTTAATTGTCCCAATTAAGAGCTAATAGTGCCGAAATATGACATTGAAGTCCAATTCGCGCGTGAAAATAATTACTTGTTAGTTGTTTTAAAACAAATTTGGCGTCGAAAGATTCCGCCTAATGAAAGGAGGTTTCTGTCGAACGCAAAAATTTAGTTTCAAAAGCGCAAAAATCGGAGCTTCAAGTCAATGTATCAAACCCAACCAAGCAAATATCAAGCAAACAATTTCACCACCAACCCGACTAGCAAAACCAATCCCAATCAACTACATTTACTATCCCAAACCGACACCACCTAAGGCCAATGCACTTTGAAACAAAAATCAAATTCTATTTCAAGTAGCAACGTGAACCCAAACCAAGCCCATCCGCAACCTATACAAGCAAATGCATTGATCATGGACTTAACACACAAGACGTGCAAACCGACCCACATTAAAAACATAAGACAAACGACTCAAAGACACAAGACTCAAACCTAACCCGGACAAAGACTCGACCACTAACGGACACGACTGGACTAATGACACTCAAAAACCAACACAAGAACTTCAGCCACTGACTCAAAGACGCACAACTGAACCAACGCTCGACTCAACTAAGACTATTACCATTAAACACTGACCAATAACCTGACCTACGACCCAATTGACTCAGCATATCATGGACGTGACTCGAAACTGAACTTGACCGGAACTGACTGAAGAGCACACAATTAGACTCGACCATACAGACAGAAACAAGACTCTGTTACTAAAACCAAAATAGGACATAACTACTAAAGAAATTGGCAGGAAACATACCTGAAACGTGAAGTGTGCGAGTCAAGTCCTGAATCGGACCTATATATTGGCCGGATGGTGAAGATTTTCTGGGTGGTTGTGTTTGGTTGGTGAATCCGAACACGGTGGTGTTCGGCGGTAAGCAATGGAGTGGTTAGTGGTTAAGAACGGTGAGGAATCGTTTATCGGAAGTGAGATGCGGTGGTGGTTATATGTGAGATGGTAGGTGATTATGGAGGAAATCGGTTGTAGATGGTGATGATTTTTTTGGGTAATCAAAGTTTGGGAGTAGTGGATGTGAGGTAGAGAATGGTGGGAATGGTGGTCGCCGTCGAATGAAGAGGGTAAAGGTTAGGTTGAAAAGGTGAAGGGGGTAAGGGTTTTTAGCGTAATGGGGAAGAAGGTTAGGGGGAAATAAGTTTTGGGTTTTAAAATTAAGTTAACTGCAGATAAGGCCTTTGGCGGCCCGCTAGAGAGTGACGAGGTGGGTGGCGGCCCGCCACCATGCTATAATTTTCCGAAAAAACTCCCTTACGTGGTGGCGGGGGTGAGAGAGTTCTTGACAAGTGTGTGGTGGGGTGCCAGAGGACGTTTTTAACAGAAAGCATCTAATTTTTTTCTTTCAATGCCCTAGAAAAATTTTATGTTTTTCCCAAACCTCTCAAAACCCAACCGAAATTTTTCTAAGTACAAAAACTTACCTGGAGCCTTATTTCTCTCGCGAATTCCTTCAAATCCTCGGTGATGCATTCCTGCAAACGACTCAAAACACAAACAACGAACCGAAAAACTAACAAAACGACCGTTAGCTAATAAAAATTACGAAAAAATACGAAGATACAAATGGTACAAACTCTACAAATGAGTAACAACTTCTCACATACTTATGAGGGATCATAGAGATGCAGCTCACCTCCAAACACACAGTCACGGGTTGTAGCACCATTATACTTATTGCCCGATTCACCCCAAACACCCTTATCTCTCTCATAACTTCTCAACTCCTCATCTGGCGATTTGAATCTAGTCTCGTCATATCGAAATCTCTCCCCAAATTGAGCTTTGCTTAGTATTTCTAGCTTAGATTCTAAACGCACCATTCTCGCTTCTAATTCCTCCAATCTCCTATCAGGTGGGTCCCCACACTTAAGTCCTATTACTTTTTCTAGACTCGGACCACTCACCACCTTCTCCTCATCTCTCTCATCCTTCTCACAATCCCCTACTAACGATATCGCCTCCACTTTATCACTTGACCCTCTCGAATTCATAACCTTAAAAACTACCGATTCCTCGCCCGCTCTAAGTGTGATGGTGCCTAAAGAGACATCTATGAGAGCTTTAGCAGTGTTCAAGAACGGGCGTCCTAGAATTAACGGTACGTTTTCATCGGCTTCCATGTCGAGAATGACGAAGTCTACGGGAAAGACGAATTTATCCACTTTAACTAAGAGATTTTCGATTATACCACGTGGATACTTTACGGATCTATCGGCTAGAGACAAAGACATACGTGTAGGTGACAATTCTCCTAAACCTAACCTCTCATACAAGGAATATGGCATTAAGTTTATACTCGCTCCTAAATCGGCTAGGGCCCTACACTCGGTATCACTCCCAAACAAGCACGGGATGGTAAAAAGGCCCGGATCCGTCAATTTTTCCGGGACCTTGTTCAAGACTACGGCTGAACACCCTCCACTAAGGGGGATGTTAGAAACCTCTCCTAACCTATCCTTACGTTTTAGAAGATCTTTTAAAAATTTTGCATATTTAGGCATTGATTGGAGGGCTTCTATGAAAGGAAGGTTGATTCTAAGTTGTTTAAAAATCTCTAAGAATTTCCCGTACTCTTTGGAATATGTTTGGTTTTTAAGGCGGGAAGGGAATGGAGCACGGGAAATATCAACATTGGGTGATGGAACAACTTGAATGGGCTTTTTACCTATGCTTTTCTCACTTGAAGGCCCCCCGGTGTGTGCGGTACTTGCTGGGATTAACCTAGATTGCACTTTACCGGGCGCCTCCATTTCAATCTCCTCATCTACGGGGTCCTCATCTTCTACCTCGACACTCTCGGGTCTCACTACCTCTCCTAGAGTCCTGCCACTACGGGTCGAAATTGCCTTCAAAGAACCAGAGGGGTTGGGCTTTGTGTTGCCCGAAAATTGACCGAGAGGTCGCTCTTGCAACTGGCGTGCAATATCCCCAACTTGCCTTTGAAGATCTAAGAAATTCGAGTGATTGTTCTTTAAGAAAGTAGTGTGTTCTTCTAAGGTACGTTGGGTAGCCTGATCCTTAACCACTAGTTGGGTAAGAAGGTCCTCTATCCTAGATAGACTACTGTTCAACCCCTCATTCTTAGGTTGAACCTCTTGGTGTGACCCCTCACCTCTGAACTGTGTACCTGAACCTGAACTAGCAAATTGACCTGTTTGACCCGACCCCCCACTAGAATAGAAACCTAGCCCCCTATTTTGATATTGACCTGATGGAAAACCAGGGGGGTTACCTGAAGAGCGATAATTATTAGCACGCCAATTAGAGTTATTATTATTAAACGGGTTAGTGGGACCTCTATTTTGACCTGCTATGTACTCGACCTGCTCTAGGGTAAGTGTTGGGCAATCTATGGTGTCATGTCCACCTCTACATACTTCGCACCTATCGACCTTCTTCTTAATTTCTAGCAACTCTTTGGTGATATAGTCTAGTTGAGAAACTACCTTTGAGTCTGAAACGACTTGGTTCACTCCTCGAGAAGATGAGGAAGTAATCACAGGATTGGAATTCCTGCTGGTAGCACTATGATCTATATCAGCATGAGCGAAGCTCTCAAAGAGATCATTACAGTCAGCCACAGTTTTCTTTCCCATTAGGTGGCCTCCTGCAGATGTGTCGAATCGGGCCTTGCACTCAGGGGTAAGACCATTATAAAATTTTTCTACTAAAGCCCAATCCGACAGGCCATGTTGGGAACAACGTGATAGTAAAGTTTGAAACCTCTCCCAAGCTAAGTGATATGGTTCGTCAGGCTCCATTCTTAAGGAATGGATCTGATCTCGAAGGCGAGAGGCCTTCGCAGGTGGGAAATACTTAGCAAGGAAGGCATCCCTAAGTCCAGCCCAAGTAGTGTAAGTACCTGCTGGCTGCGAATCGAGCCATATGGCTGCGCGGCCAGCAAGCGAAAAAGGGAAGACTTGGAGAAAGCGGGCATCAAGATTAACACCTTCGATGCCGAAGGTGCTACACAGACGGGTGAGACGGTTGATATGTGCTGGCGCATCCTCATCATCACGACCATGGAACTGACAAGAGTTGTTAATGGCGGTCATGATGTATGAGGGAATTTGCCAGGACTTGTCATTGGTGATTTCAGGGATGGTGATGGGTGAGTTTGCGGTGAAACCTGAGGTGGAACGCTGGTGGACAGTTTGGTTATCGGCCATTTGGTGAACTGGTGGTGGACTAGGGCGACGGGAGGGTGGTGGGGAGTTGTGGGGTGATGACTTCGGGGTGAAGTCGTAGTTCGGTGGTTTAGATTGAAGTGTAGAGTCAGAAAGGCCTGAAGATAAAGTTGAGGATTTTTTTACCTGAATACTGGGTGTGGAGAAGGAAGACTTGTCAATCGGTGGTTTCACTGGTCCCTGCGAACGCGTGTGGGGCATGAACTGCAAAACCAAGAACAAACAAGTAAAACAACTCCAACAAAAGACTCGGAAAATACAAAAAAGACACTAAAATTAATTGGACTCCTACGACTCACAAACACACAAAAAGCACGTAACGATATCAGTTGAAATCCAAACGAAGCAGTTAACGTAATTGCCAAGAGTCCCCGGCAACGGCGCCAAAAACTTGATGTGGAAAAAGTAGTTCAACTAATTAAACTAAAATAACCCTAATTTAGACTCAAGTAATAAAAATCTAGACTCTCTAACTTAACTAAACTACTCACCGGCAAGTGAACCGGTCGACTCTAGCACAGAAAAGCAAGTCCGGATGTCGAACCCACAAGGACTCTAATTAATTACGTTAACGACTTATTTAGACTAGACACTGACACGACTTAACAATTTTTGTGTTTTAAGGGGGGTTTTACTAAAATCCTAAAATTGCAATAAAAATGAAATTAAGCTAAGACACGAACGAAGACTAAGGTTTGATTCAGATGAGATTAACGACTACCTAGACTTGAATCCAGTTTAACTAGGAATGGACTTCTAACGGTATTATTGTTGTATGGAGCCAGGATCGTAAAATACTAAACCTTAAGGTATTTCAATGCTAAGACTTCCCGACCCTTCTCAGGAAGAAACCTAGGAAACCCTACAAGGCTGTTGCAAATACCAACTGTTAGATTTCCTCTCAGTCCTCTAACGACTCTAAAAGTGCCCTACTACGACTATCTACCTCTCAGCGCGACAATCTAAGGCAATTCTAGGTTCTGACTTGGTTTACTAGACACAAATGCAATTAGGGAACTAAAACCGACTTCTCTCAAAATCTATCTTAGCTATATATTGCAATGAGACCTAATAACTAACTCGAGCCTCTCAGCGACAAGTTAAGCAGAATATTTAATTCTAATTGTATTTTAGTTATTGTTTCTAAGGCTATTGGCCAATTTACCCAAAGATCACCCGAACCCGCAAGGATGCAAATAATCAACACAAATTTATTATGTGAAAGACATTCACCAAAATCTATGTGAAACAGTAAATAATCAACAATCAAAAGTAAATACGCGCACGCACCAAATTAGAATTTCTAGAACAATTTACTTTCAGAATCAATCCATAATCAAACAATAATAACCGTTAAAAGATCTAAACTTTAATCAAACTGTCATCTTGTCTAGGTAGTATCTAGGGTTTAGCCAAGAAACATGATGTCTAACATAAACAAATCAAGTTCAAAACAAGAATTCATTGGAAAAAATATTGAAACACGTAATTAAAGAAAACCGGGAGATAAAACCCGAACAATCTTCACTTCCACGCTCCAAGCTTCAACCGAATGATTCCCGCAAGCTATAACACTCCGAAAACCTCAAAAATCTGCTCTCAAACGTTGCCTAGGGTTCTTGGTTCGTAAGTTAGGGTTTTTCCAAGTTTAAGATGATTATATATATCTTTTCATAACAAACCCTTTTAATTTTCGCATAAATTGGCAGCTACAAGCTTCTGGCTGGGCGCCACCCACTGAAGGACTGGGTGGCGGGGTGCCACCTTGTTTTTTTTCTCATGTAACATCTCCAGTCTCTCGCCTGGTGCCACAGACTTACTTAGTGGGTGATGGGGTGCCAGAGAGTGATTTTTCAGCTCTTTAACTCTATTTCAACTCCTCGACCTTTCTAACATGCTCCAAGACTTGACACTTCAATATTTTTGCTCATTCCACTCGGTTTCTCACATATTTAAACATCAAGACCTGCGAAACACGATTTGATCAATAGTATGCATATTCTAACGAAAACGAAACTATAAATAACGATAAAATATACAAACCATACACGATATAAGGATGTATTTTTCAATACATCAGCATGCCACATTTATTCCTTTTCTTGTATTTATGTTAGATTTTGCTGTATATTTGTTCCTTTTGTTCATTTACGCTCATTTAGTCCTGAAAATACAAAAGGAAGACAAAAGCACACTTTTTCCAACATTAGTACTAAAAAGGGTTAGTTTTATGCCTCAATTGATGTATTTTACATGTTGCATTTTACACACATCAAATACCCCCACACTTGAATCTTTGCTTGTACTCAAGCAAAACTCTTTATAATGTGGCTTACACTCCCAAATGGAATGGGTAGAAGAGAAGTTTTGGGCTTGTCTTGAGTGTCGGGAATCCAAGATCTTTATTAGGCTTTATTTTTATGTTATTTACAATATTATTCGTTATAATTTATTTAGAACGTTTCATAAGAGAAATTACTTATTTGGGCATAACATGCCTTTTTAAAATTCCATTTATATACAAGTTCACATACCTCACGGGAGATCACTCAACACTCGGCCGAAGATATATTTTTGTGAAACACTCGAGTCCGGCATGGAACTTACTTCTACCATATGCTTGCCAAGCAATCAATCCTCCTCCTTTTTAACTGTAAACATTTGTAAATATCAAGGGGACTTGGGGAAGGGTTAGGCTTGGGTTAAAGGTAGGTGGTTTTGGGTTAGTGGTTAGTGAAAGGGGCGAAAAGCGTAAAAAGCGTCGGTCGTCATAAAACTTTTTGTTTTTGTGACTTTTATTCAAACAAAGCATTTTCAAACAAAGTTTCTTTGAGGAACTTGTTTGTTTATTGCTATACTTCATTTTTTTAAGGAACGTCACATGAAAACCGAGCTTTTCACTAAAATAAAGGGTTTAAAAAAATAAAAAGGGTTTTGGTGGGTAAAGGGTGTTTGTTTTGTGGGTTTAGAAACGAAAAGGTTTAGGCTCAAAAGGGTTAACTAGGGGGGGATTTTGGGTAGGTGATAAAAAATTGAAAAATAATGGTGTTGAAAAGAAAAAGGGTTAGTCCTAATGCCTCCATCATTTACTTACTCGGGTTTAAGTTGGTAAGGACCGGGTATTTATCGTCATGGCAAGTTCTAGAGTCGTAAGAAACCAAGCGGCTATTCACACAAGAAACGAAAAATGAGCATTTAATTTAAAGATGTATGCTTTTATGCTCAATAAAGGCTCAAAACTCACTTTTTGTGAGAATGAGTTTATAATGTGATCAAGTATATATAATCAAATTTTAACTAGATTTGTCATGCCGTTTCATAATTTTCTTATGTTGGTTCTTTTTATCACGACGCTATCAGTTGTAAATATGTCAAAATATAACCTTTTTAGAACTTGTTACTCCCAAATTAAACCAAGACAAATAAAAAAAAATGAAAAGTTTTTGAAAAAAATTGGGGTGATTAGCGGTTCCAATAGAGTTTTGTGTAAGGCTTGTTATTAGGACTTGCAAAATTCAAGGTTTTAGCATCCCCCCCCCCACACTTAAATTACACATTGTCCTCAATGTGTCCCAAAAATAAGTTTTTAGGTTGATTGAATGTGTAAAAAGGTGTTAAAAACAAAATTTTATGTTACTGGGCGTCTGGACACGGGCCCTTGTTGATCCGGGCACGACCCCGTGTTCAGATTGACAGTATCATAATTAACAGAAGGCTGGGCACGGGGGCGTGTTTAGTGAACATGGCCCCGTGTCCAGTTACCTGAACTGGGCATTTTCTGCAGAACCTTGGGCACGGGGCGTGTTGGGCTGAGCACGGCCCCGTGCTAAACTTGCTGTAATGAAGAAAAATTTGTCGGGTGGCTCTGTTTTTGTGCATAGGGTGTGGGTTCAAGTTTCCCTTAGTAACCTCCACCATTCCGAGTGTGTTTTATCCATTACAACATCATCCAAACACCATTTTAATACTTAAAAACCATCATTCATTAAAGAGTGAAATACATTAGTTCCTAGAAAATAAAAGCATAAACTAAATCTGGATAAGTAGGTCATGAAACACAAGGAATCTAAAACCACAAAGAAGTCCTAGCCTATAGTTTATTTTAAGAGCAAAATTTCTGAAAAAGATAATTTTCTCGGTTGAATGCGGCTTGAAGAACTTCTTCTCCGGGATGGGCCCCTCATACATCGTTAAGCCATTCTTCTATCTCCCGAGGGAGAAGGAAGGCGGGCTCATTGGCGTCCTCATTTTGAGGGGGTGTGACTTCCACTGGAACCACTTGTAAGTTGTTAAGAGGAGGTTCCGCGGGGATGTCATCCCACCCGGTGGGGTTAATGACTCATTGAGCTAAGTTCCAATATTCTTAGGGAAGGATTGGTTCCATGGGAGGAGTTACAAGAATGTTCAACCTCTGGTGCAAGAGGTTGATTTCTTGGAAACTGTTTTCTAGCCCCGTCGTGAGATAATTAATACAGTCGATTAGGCCTTCTTCTACGGATGTCATTTCGTCGAGAGCTTCTCGTAGTGCCATCACATATCGCACAAGAGTTGCTTCGATTGAAGGCCTTCGTTCCCTACGACTGTTCCTTGAATGTGCTGAAGAGGTTCCACTATTCTGGCTCGACATTCTACGAAAAACAAGTTGAAAAAGTTCAATTTAATGAAACAGCACCCTGGCCACGGCCCCGTGGCCACCTCTCTGCAGGTTTTTGAAACAAGGAATCTTGGAGCTTTAAATTATTTTTCTAACTTTAGAAACATTTTTAAGCAAAAATAACTTAAAACAATGTTGTAAAACTTATTTTTAACAAGATTCCTTTATGAAAAACCTAGCAAATATCACAATAAAGCTTGAAGACATGGAGATTTCAAACTTTAATGGAGGTTTTGATGAGAATCTGAAGAAGAACGCAATGGACAAAAGTAGAAAAGACAAGATGGTTGTTGAGAACCTTCTTTAGAATATACCTTGTATGGTATATGTGAAGATCCCACCAGATCTTTGTCTTTGGAATGGGTCCAAGAGTGCAGGAATATTGCTGCATTTATAGAAAACGACAGCACGCTGGACACGGCCCCGTGTCGGCTGAACACGGCCCCGTGTGCAGACAAAATTCTGACACTTTTTGTCCGTATAATGACCAAAAGTCAGACTGGAATCTTTGGGTGGGCACGGGGGCGTGCTGACCTAGACACGGCCACGTGGCTAGAAGTTTTTATGAAGTTTTGTCTATTTTTAAGGAGTTTATCCGTATCGGGTGGTTCCTTACTGGACGGAACAACACCGAAGTGCCTGAGATACCTAAGTTGCCCTAGTTTTAGACAAGAATGCAAGAGGTTATCAGAAAGGGTGATTCCTAAGCTAAATACCGGTGGGCAAAACCAACCTTTATTTCCCTTATCCGGGCTCTCGTTAAAGAAGGTATATGTCGAATTGCTCAGGTCTATGTATGCATCGGCGGAAACCGATGGGGAGTCCTTTACGGCACAATCGACACAGGGACGACTATCGCTCAAGTTCTCGCAAGAGTTAGAGGTGATTTCGGGAGCAACGATGTTGATATAATCCGAATGCGATCTCAATAATTCTCATTGATTGTCGTCTTGAGATGAATTAGTTATATCCATCTCAAGTTCTTTTATCCATCGGAGAATTAGTTCTTTCTTCAAGAATCATTTCATCTAGAAGGGATGATTGAGAGCATTTGAGGGAGAGATAGGGATTGTTTTTACTTTCGCCCATCTTAAGGCTACAGGAAAACAATGGGTCTATATAGTGGGGAATGTAATTTAAAAAATAACATTTTAAATCTTCATGAGATCTGCCACATATTTGACACTACGTACCATAAGAGGAGCGAAAGTAAAAATGATCAGTATCATTCATATACGCGTCAGAAATTACCAACCGCCGGGATCTTACGGTTCTGTTTTCAGTAACTGAAACTTGGGCACGGGGGCGTGTTTAGCGGGCATGGCCCCGTGTTCAGCTACTGTCTGACTTAAAATAGGATTGCTAGTACTAAAGATTGGGCACGGGGGCGTATTCAGCGGGCACGACCCCGTGCTGAGCTCTGAAGAAGCTGGAAAATTAAGAAAAATCCTAAAAAAACAGAAAAAATAAGAAAAACGATTAGGCCGTTGATTCCTAACTTTCTTAAAATCCTTGTATCCCCGGCAGCGGCGCCAAAAACTTGATGCGTGTCAAGTGTGATATATTTTTAGTTATATTTTTAGCCCTTTTTAATACTTTAGTCAAGTTTTAAATTTATAAAACACGATATTCTACTAACACTAAACACACGTATGGTCAAGTGCACCCATCGTGAGCGTAGTATAGCGTTGGTAAGATACCGAGGTCGTCCAGGACACAAGAGCTTTTAGTACCAATTTATCCTCAACGTCTAATTAAATCAAAATTTTAGAAAAGATTTTAAACATGAAAATAAAAACTAAAAATGCTGAAAATAAAAATAAAACATATAGACAAGACGAATCACTTGGATCCGACTCGCCTTTAGTGTAACCTTTGATGATTTCCGCACTTTTGCATTTTTTAAGAGATTATCTTAGTTATAGTAGTAGGCCCCTCTTTTAAAGGTGACGTTACCCTCAACCCAGTAGTTTGAGTCAGCAAGGATACAATTCTAAAGGGTCGGAATATTGAAAGATAATTAATTAAGTTATTAATGCGTAATGTGGTAGGCCCCTCTTTTGAAGGTGACGTTACCCTTGGCTAAGTGGTTTGAGTCAGTAGGGATACAATCCCAAGTAGCCGGATTGATGTATTAATAGTAGTTTACATATGAGAGGATCAAGCCATTCGCACCCCCGCCATCCAATACCAGTGGGTATTGAAGGAGATCCTAGTAAGCTTGACCCAGGTCCTTGCAGGATCTATACACTGAACAAGGCAAGAACCTCACAACAATTTACAGCCACTCTCACAAATATATAGGCTACACTCAGGGGCTGTTTGTTTACCTCTTAATGAGGCTCTTAATGGTTCAGACCTCTTACTGATTCAGCACTTAATGGTTCAGACTGTTTGTTTCGCGAGCAGATGTCTGAGTGGTTCAGACATTTGCCTCTGAATGGTTAAGTTTTATACTGAGTCTGAATGGTTAAGACCTCTAATCTGAATTGGTCAGACATTTTTCGCTGAACGGTTAAGCATTATACTAGCTCTTAATGGTTCAGACCTCTTACTGGTTCAGCACTTAATGGTTTAGACCTCTTACTGATTCAGCACTTAATCATTCAGAAATTGTCAAACAACCCCTCACATACGTAGAGAGGATCCATTGTGAATACTCTAAAACATGTATTTGCCGGTGAATAAAATAGTTCCTAATGTTGATAGATTTTTAGTAAATTTAATTTAGAATCACCATATACAATTTATTAGAAAAAGGTCTCTTAGAGCATTAACATTGGAGCCTTTATATCCATCTACATGATTTACTAAAAAACCATTTTTTTCTCTAAATTAAGTTTACTTTTCAAAAATCTCTCCAATCCAACTCTCTATCTATTTCTCTATCATACTCATAATCACTTATTTTATTATTTTTTCTTTTTTCCTACACACTCACAATAAAAATATAGAGACATGGATATGAGCCTCTAAATATAAAGGTTTACTTTAATATCTATAAAACTTTCTCTATTATATATTATAGAGATTCCAATTTAGTGATGTTTTTATTGGTTTCTCTATTTCTTCCTCAATATTATATAGAATTTACTAATTTTCGTAGGCAAACAAATGTGTGCGTGATTTCTCTTACTTATTAAAAAGAATACTAGGATCATGATTTTTCTTTTCTGTACTTTTCCTAACCGTTACTACTAAAGTAAAAAGTCTCAAACGTTCCTAACGTCAAAAATCCAACAATTGTGTATTTGTGTTGATACAAAATTTAAAGTAGATTATGAATTACTTGTGTATTTAACATAATATTTTACCATATTGTTTATTTAATGTGTAAATCTTTCATTTCATGTAGGTGCTATACGCTTATTTATTTAGTTTATTTATTTATAGTAAAAAAAAGTTATTGCTTCGAATGAAGTATGTCAAAATCTGATATTTAATAAACGAACCAACTCAAACTCATATCTAGTCCATTGAGAAGAGTTCATCACCCCTAACGTAATTTTGTAGTTGTCGGGTTTCAATTGCTTAATAGCCAGTTTTTCTATATGTAATATAGAAGTTTCACCGTTAAAAAACAATCAGATCCATTTAACCTAAAGCTCGAGCTCAACCCATCTCCACACGCATTAACAACCTTTGAAAAAGTAAATTACATAAGGATCATTCTATACACACCCCCTCCCCTTCCTGATTACACCCCCCTTTGTGAGAGGAAAACTGTCGGTCCCACGCAGGCCCCACCTGTAAGTATGTAAGAGGAGGGGGTGAAAAAAGTAAATAGGGGATGTAGAAAGGAGCACCGTTCAAACTTCCATTGAATGAGAGCTTCCATCAAAACCAAACGTACTATGCTTCCATTTCCTCCCGTATTATAATAATACAAACTCATGTCTCCCACCCCTCTCTCCCTCCTTTGCGCTCTTCTTCTTACTCTTCCCCTTGCTATCGTCTTCACCATCACCACCGACATCACCACCACCATCATCCACCCTCTCCCCACCGTCCGCCACCAACACCCCATCAAACCACCAAGAAAAACCACAATCCATTCACAAAAACCCATTACAAAACCGACTTTCCCGCCACCTCCGCCGCCATTTGTAGATAATGATAATGACGATACCTCACTTTTCCAGCTGGCATCTCGGGTCAACCCGAACCCATCACCAACCGGAGCCCCGAAAAAGCTCGCATTCATGTTCCTCACAACCGGACCTCTACCCTTGGCCCCACTTTGGGAGCTATACTTCAACCGTACCAAACGACACAATCTATACAACGTATACATACACGCCGACCCTAACATTAAACAACAAGACCTTCTTTATCAAGGCGTGTTCACCAACCGCACCATCCCATCCAAACCCACGCGCCGCCACACACCCTCACTCGCCGCCTCTCATAAACGGCTGCTTGCACACGCACTACTCCATGACCCGTTAAATTACATGTTTGCCCTTGTCTCACCTACATGCATTCCTCTTCACTCCTTCGATTTCACTTATAAAACATTAATAAAATCCTCAAAAAGCTTCATAGAAATCCTAGAAAGTGAGGGTGGCGCGTGGGGGAGATATGCGGCGCGTGGAGACACGGCGATGCTTCCGGAAGTGGAGTTTGGAAAATTTAGAATTGGGTCTCAGTTTTCGGTTTTGACACGTCAGCATGCCACGGTGGCAGTAAACGACACGCGTATATGGTCTAAGTTTAAACTACCGTGTCTACAGGAGAATGTGTACAGGTGTTACCCTGAGGAGAATTATTTCCCTACGCTCTTGTCCATGGTAGATAGGGTAGGATGCGTGCCGGCTACATTGACTTTTGTTGACTGGAAGGGGCGACATGATGGTCACCCGCATACGTTTCACGGGTCGGAAGTGGGCCCGGAGTTGATCAGGACCATTCGTGGACGGAGGCCAAGGTATGGTGATGAGGAGATCAACGGTTCAGATGTGTCTGTGAGGAAACGGGGTGACCCGTTTCTGTTTGCGAGGAAATTCGGGTCGGATACGGTGGGTAAGTTGATGGATATAGCAAACGACGTCATTTTACGAGATTAATAAGTTAATAGTAACTAATAAGGTGATAGATTAAGGCAGAAAGTGGGAACAAACCCGTGCTTTATGATGTAATAAAATGGTGGTTATAACTGTAATCATTTTACTTTATTTTTGTAATTGTAATTATTGTTATTTTTATACTTGTTTATGTTAACATTAATTCTGAGGTAAAGAGCATACTACCTGGCTAGATTCAGAACTTTTTCAAGGGTTGAATTTCTTATTTTTTTTGAACCACAAATTTGGATCATTACCCGGATCACTGATGTATTATTGTGCGACAAGCGGAGTTATCTGAATATATCCATCTCCACCAGACTATAATGCTTATACATCAATTCAAAAGGAAACCTAATCTGGGAAAAACCTTTTTGTGGGAATCGAACTCATGATCCCATGATCCTAAGTTTTATCTTACCCCTAAGATACCATTAGACTATAATGCCAATAAAAGTTGAATGTCTTATAACTCGACTAAATTTGTGTAGCAAATGGGTTTTATAACGTATTCGAGAATGTTAATTTTCGGTTATGAGCCTTGTCCTTTTTGTGATATCATCGACTTAAACGTCATTTTCTATTTATAGTCAAACTAGTTTTTTCTCTGTTCGAGTTGCGGGGCATTAAACCGAATATTTCCCTCTCATAATATGTACGTCTGTGTTTCGGTTACTTATACATACTACTCATAACACGATCTTAGAAAAATTATATCGAGTCAACCAATTAAAACAAAACACTACCATACTTTTCATAAAAAAAAACTAAAGGAATGAAAAGACAATAAAAACTGGGGCAAATTTGTAATTTACCGGGAAGATGAGCGGCGCCAGGTAGCCGCTAGACACGAATAAAAATTACACCAACTCAACCAATTAAAACAAAACACTACCATTGTTTTTTCAAAGAAAAAACTAAACGATGGCATGACTATAATTTTACACCGGGGAAAATCGTAATTTGGTACGAAAAAAACAAAACCGATGATAAAACTGTAAATTTGAACTGAGCACAAAATCGTAATTTGGTGGGGAAAGAAAAAAAACAAATGGCAATACTGTAAATTTAAATGTGACAAAATCGTAATTTGATTGGACCAATGGGGAAGTGTCAGACAGCCGCCTGACACTATTCCCATCCATATAATTTGTATATTTATAAATTATAAATTATTTATTACATCAATATTTTTATTTTTTTATATCATATAATAAATTAATATTAATGAATTATGTTGAAGGCGAATTTTGTTTTTAGATTATTATATGATATAAATTTATCCGGCTTCAAAATAATATTTAGGGAAAATTATGAAAATAGCCAAAGACCAAAATGACTTATGGAAATAGCTAGCTTATGCCCCTTTGAAACAAGGAATCATGAGTGGAATGTGTCTTTCAAGCATGGGATGAGTCTTTCAAGCGAGACATCATGCACGGGATGCGTCTGGGGAAAATTTTTGAAGCGTCCGTCGAGTTGCAGGTTTCCGGCGATGAAATCTGAAGACACTGTTATACAAGAAAACGAAGAACTAGAACAATAGAAGAGAATTATCATTACTACAAGATGATCGTTTTCAACCGGAAGTTCAAGATCACCGAACGTGAGTTACCATCGGGCGTCACCGACGCCTTCAGTTCCTGCACTGACGGAGACTCCCAGACGCCGGATCACTTCCGACGGTTTTTAATCGAGTTTCAGCGACAAGAACAAACCACAGTCGACGACTCTAAGGGGTTAATAGAGTTAGTTCTTCACCGATTCCGACCTAACTTTAGTTTCGACTTTTTCACCCTTGATGATTTCTTCAAATACCTCTTTTTTGATGACCTCAACGGCTCCATCCCATTCACCAAGAAGTCTGCATGATCTTTCCGTCGGCCCGACTTTGGATTTCATCACCGGAAATCTGCAACTCTCCGGAAAACTCGCCGGACGCTTCAGAAATTCTCCGGACGCATCCCGTTCATGAAAGACTCATCCCACACATGATGTCCCGTTTCATGAGGGCATGAGCTGGCTATTTTCGCAAGTCATTTTGGTCTTTAGCCATTTTGGTAATTTTCCCTAATATTTACGTGGCCAACGAACGGATATAAGGTAAGATTGTTACACCAGCATAATTATTGCATTCATGTGATGATATTTCTCTAGTTTTAAACTCTGTGGTAATATGAAAGTGAAACCAAAAATAATCTATTCCCCCATCTAAATTCTTACGGAGATAAAATAAATAAAAAAAAAAACAATTAAAACCAGATGAAGTAAAACGTAAAATTGTGTTTATCACTTTATCATTCAATTATTTTAACTAGCTTTTAAAGAACCGAATATCCAAAAAATTAGAAATAATTACAATATATAATTAAGGATTGTAAACATTCATGGCATTTTAAGTTCTAACTGTTTCTCTTAGTTTTTAAACTATTTTTACATTTTATCAATTTTATCAATCAAAGTAGAAGTGGAAACCCATTTGGTGCCACAAAAAAAAAAAATGAGACATTGATGGGCAGTGATAGGAGATCTAGGAAAATTTGGGTTCGATCCTTGAGCCAATCGGATTTTACCGTCGTGCCTACGGGCGGATGGGTTACTGGGTTTTCCCCGGAATTGGTGGTGGGCGACTCGGGTTACTCTCGGAGTACTCCGTTTATCTAGTTGGTGCCCCAAGAGTGCTCGGGATTGATTTGTTAGCCGTTAAAAAAAAAGTTGAAGTGGAGATGGAAACCAAATTACCTCTTCTAGAATTAAATGATAAAAATTATTCACCATACCTATACGATTACACCCCTACATGTCATGTTCTCATATTCTCAATCGTCCGAACAAGTCATGTTTTCGTATCCCGTTTGAGACCTAGTCTACAAGACCACCCGTAGTGGGGCGTTTTTTTTTTTTTTTTAAATTGAAAAAAAACGCTCAAAAACGCCCCCCCCCCCCTCCATTACATGGGGCGTTTTTTTATAAAAAAAATTCAAAAAATTGAGTTTGGCGTTTTTATGATAACGCTGAAAGGAGAATTGCATGGGCCAATGAGAGTGGTCCAAGATTTGACTGGCCAATGATAAGTAGTTTGCTTTTTTTTTTAATGATTGGAAGGGGCATTATTAGGCATTATTCTCACTACGCCACTTTTGCAATAACGCCCCATGCTGACTGGACTGCCACGTGTCGAATAATGCCCCATGGTGGGGGCATTATTTTGTTTAACCACTACACATGGTCTAAGGCTAGAGGGTATGGGGTTCGTCCCCACCACCGTCAAGCTCCGGCGACGCCGGCACACCATCCCCCCCCCCCCCGGGTCCCGTCCTCAGCGTCGAGTTGTTGCCGTTGGCGACGATGCAATTAATGTGGGCCCCCCATTCAAATGTTACCGTTAAAATAAAATAAAAATTAATTCTAATTTAATTAAAAAAGCAACGGTAATATTTAAAAAAAAATACCCATTTCACTCTCACTTTTATAAATACTCACATCTTTTATACCATTTTTCACAACTTTTTACCCACTACAATCTCATATTTCTCTCACATTTTATAACCCCTCTTCACTTTTTATAAAAACTCATCAATTTTTATACCATTTTTTACCCACTACCACCACATCTCTCTTTCAAAAATTACCATGGCTTCACCTTCTTCCATTTCTTCATCTTCTTTGTCTACGTGGTATTCATCATCTTCGGAAGAGGATGCAATTATGCACAACATGAATATGAACGTGGCTCAGGTCTTCATGGCGGGTGATGAAGTGTCGTCCCAACGGCTAACTAGACGAGCAAAATTAAACCGAGACCAAGAAGATACTTTACTATTTTTTCCTTATGTTTTATATAGATTTGAAAATGTATTTTATAATTAATTTCATTTATGTTTCGTTTTAAATTTATAGTCGCCCACGATAAACTAGTAGCCGATTATTTTGCCGACGAACCCGTGTACCAAGCCGAGATTTTTCGACGTCGGTTCCGCATGAGTCGTGCACTTTTTTTACGTATCGCAGGCGACATGGCTCAGTCTGATCCGTTTCTTACACTGCGAAACGACGATAGGGGGCAAAGGGGTTTCAGTAATTTACAAAAATGTACGTCGGCCATTCGCCAATTGGCATACGGTTACGCACCCGATGCATTAGACGAGTATATAAGGATGTCTGAAAAAACCGCACGTCTATGTATGCACAAGTTTTGCGAATGGGTTGTCAAATTGTATAGCAAGAGATATCTGCGGAGACCGAACGCAAATGACGTTCAAAAATTATATCA
Organism: Helianthus tuberosus; assembly: GCA_030545235.1. Classification (NCBI taxonomy): domain Eukaryota; kingdom Viridiplantae; phylum Streptophyta; class Magnoliopsida; order Asterales; family Asteraceae; genus Helianthus; species Helianthus tuberosus. Next base: position 62,006 of record JARYGA010030391.1, read on the forward strand.
AGCACACGAACAGAGACATGGTTTCCCAGGAATGCTCGGGAGCATTGATTGCATGCACTGGCCGTGGCAGAACTGCCAGTTGCCTGGCAAGGTCAGTATACTAGGGGAGATCATAGACATCCGACTATTATTCTAGAGGCTGTTGCGTCACAGGATCTCTGGATCTGGCATGTTTTTTTTGGTCTACCTGGTTCGCTCAATGACCTTAACATCATATACCAGTCACAGATATTTGACGATGTAGTGGCGGGTACAGGTCCAGACACAAGTTTTACGGTTTTGGGGGTGGAATAGAGGCGAGGTTACTACCTAGCCGATGGAATATACCCAACGTACTCGACAATCGTTAAAACTATTCCGCACCCGACAGACGAAAAAAGAAAAAAATTGCGAAGTATCAAGAGGGTGCGAGAAAAGATATTGAACGGGCTTTTGGTGTTCTACAAAAAAATGGCAAATCATTGAACATCCAGCACGTTCGGCTACACCAAAGAGGTTACGACACATTATGTACGCTTGTATCATCCTTCATAACATGATCATTGAAGACGAAGGTAGAGCGATATGCGAGTACGACGAAAACGCGTCTACTGGAAATTATGTTCCAGTTAGTGGGGAACAACAAGATTTGAACATGTTCGCTCTACGTAACGAGTACACACATCATAACCTACAAGCGGACTTGGTGGAGTACATTTGGAACAACGCTCAAAACGAACCCGACGGCGACATGGAGGACGAAGACTAGTAGCTTATTTTAATATATTAGGATTTTTTTAAGTTTATGTTTTTTTAAGTTTATTTTTTTTAAGTTTATGTAATGTTTTTTAATATTAATGAAAATATTTTGTTAGTTTATTTGTTAAATGTTAAAAAAAAGTAGAAGATTAAAAAAACAAAAAACAAAAAACATAAAAGTGGTGGGGTATGATAATCTAGGAACATCCTCCATACCCTCTAGTTTTGTGGGATGGACCATCCTTAAGAGGACTATGACGTGGCGCCTACGTGGCGGATCATCCTCCCTTGGAGGACCATCACCATACCCTCTAGCCTAACTTTCATTAAGCATGGTGTTATGAGTACGTACATTGATTAAAATTTTACAAAATAATTATGTAAATCATTCACACTTGCATTTTTTGTTAAAAGATTCAAAAAATAAAGAGGGAAAGGTGAGAAAATTCAAAGTAGGAGGTAGTGGGACTATCAAAGTACGAAAGCAAAACAATTTCACCAAAATGGAGTGGAAAAAATTGGGCACCGATTAAAGGTGGATGAACCAAAATGAATAGGTGAGTATATTGTGATAAAGTTAACTCCAAATAAAGGTCACAATAGATCATGGTGGGTTTGATAAACCTATAAATATGTTTATACGTTTCTGAACTATAGATATAAGTTGTTACAACCAATTTAGCATGCTTTATGTATTTCAAGATGACTTATAGGGCTGTTCACGAGCCGAACTGAGCAGACGTTGCTCATGCTCGGTTCGTTTCAAACCCAACCCGATCCGAACCGAGCGCCTTTTTCAATCGAACAGAATCGAACGACCAAATGCCGATCATTTTTCGATCGAGCATCGAACAAGTCTCGAGCGTCGAGTAATTTGAACAGCGCTAATGCCGTAGGAATTTTCAACTTACCTGAAGTGAAGTTGAAGAGGCTTTTATAGGAGATTTGATCAGATTATCAACCTTTATTCACGAGATTTGATTAAATTCTTTCGATTAGACTGAAATTATTTTAAGTGCTAATTGTCATTTTCGTCCCTGTGGTTTGTTCACTTTTGACATTTCAGGTCAATTTCAAAAAATGCACCAGTTTCCTCCCTGACATACTGGAAACGTGACGCTTCAGTCCATGACTAAACTGGGTTTTTATTTTTAGACTGAAGCGGCATGTTTCCAGTATGTCAGGGAGGAAACTGGTGCATTTTTAAAAATTGGTCTGAAATGGCAAAAATGAACAAACCACAGGAACGAAAATGACATTTAACTCCAATATTTTAATTATGAGACCCATTTTTTTATTGAATCAATATAATTTATAGGATAATTAAAATTACACATATCTTCATATGGAAACACATATAAGACAACCATGGTAGTGGTTCACGGCAAGGGTGTGGGATCCACACCACCTGAGCGAAACACCCCCTTCAGCCGTGGTTTCCTTCACGCACGCACCCTCCATGCCTACAGGCGCAGTGTACACACTCTCTCTGGAGATACACATTTGAGGACGGACCTTCTTCGTAAGGGCTGGTCCGAATCACAAGGGACGGATATCCCAAAAGCTCCGTCCCCCAATCTCCAACGGACGAACCATCAATAGGTGCGTCCAGCCGGATGACGTCATCTCAGTTGACCAATATAAATACCCCATTCAAGTGCAACCCAAGTACGATTTTATGAACCTTCGTCCCACTTTATCATCATCATCATCATCATACTCAGTATATCCCACCAATAGCAAAGCTAAGGTAGGGTCTGAGGAGGGTGAGATGTAGACAGCCTTACCTCTACCCCGTAGGAATAGAGAGGCTGCTTCCAATGAGACCCCCGGCTCGATTGTAGTTTTGCATCAAGCCTTGGACATAAGGCACATAACACTCAGCAATTGAGACAAACGCCGATTAGTGCATGTACCCCATTGTCTTTTGGCTATCAACGCCACCACATGATGCATGATTAACCATCCCCCTCTTTTAACGTTATTTTCACGAAATTAGTAAAATAACGTTAAAATTAGTGCACTTTCACTTTTGCCCCCCGAGCGCCCACGCATATATACATTATATGAGCATACCGCAAGCGTTCGTCCCACTTTATCTCTCTATCAAAAACTTATCTCTGCTGCGAGCCTAACGGTTTGTTCTTTTGCAGGTTCAGATCCTCGAATACAAACAAGACCCAAATTGAGATTACAGGCTCCGGCCCTAATCCTTGGAACTTCAGTTGGCGCCATCCGATTTCACAGCTCACAGTCCTTCACTTAGTGAATTTCTTGAGCAACGAAACACCTGATTTATGGCGGCCCCAGGTTCATTGAATTTGGGATCTACTGATAGTTCGCAGACTACAACTCCAATGAATACAACTTTCATGTTTCAGCTTCTTTGAGCTCGGGACCAGGAACGTCGCTACCATTCATAATTTGATGCAGAGTTCCTCTCAAAAAATGCTAGTCTCTTGCGGCGATTGAAAGCTCAACATGCTCGTGACGAGCAGATCCTTGGTTTACGAACCAGGCTCTTCCAAGATGAAACACCGGTAAGGACTATGGGTCCTACGACATTCGCCTCCCCTACTTTCTCCATAATTGTTACTCCGATAAGGGAAACTTATAACAATTATTGTATGCAGGGATCTACGGGACCTTCTCCGGCGGTCATGATACGTATGGATCCCCAATTGGTTGTAACCAATGATCCGAAACTCACAAAGCCGTATCATCCAGTATCAATCGGCAAAATCAAAATTCAGTGCCCGTATAGTTCACGCCAAACTTCCTCCGAAGTTAAAAATGTCGTCCACTGTGAGAAAATACGATGGTACCACAGACCCGGACGACCATATGTTCGATTTCGATGGGGCTATACGAGTGGAACAATGGTCAATGCCAGCTTGGTGTAACAACCGTAAATTTATTTATTCGTTTTCCGTAAATAATCACAATTACTGAGTAATTATATTTAAACATTCATGCTCAAACACGGGTTTATTAAAAATTTACTAGACTTGAAAGCAAAACAACATAATGTAATTTAATTCATCGTTTTAGAATAACGATGAAACAACTTGCGAAAGCTTCATTTAACGCGTGTTCGGTTCTTGCTCGACGCTTGATCTTCATCCGGGGCTCTCGACAATCATCTGTATTCAAAACCAACTCAAAAGTTAGTTTTGATAATTAAATATATATGGGTTGAATCATAGAATTAAAGAAAATCAGGAAAATCCCATTATAAATCCCTTGATCCTAGAAGCAAGAATTAATTTCTGGCCTCCACCGTAACTTACGGTGGTCACCGTAAGTTACGGTGGCCCCTGGTACAACATGCCCCTACCGTAAATCAGTAGGCAGCTGCCGTAAAGCTTTCAGCTCCACCGTAACTTACGGTGGGCACCGTAAGTTACGGTGGCCCCTGTATCAGCCCATTCCAATTTTGCCGTTTTTGACACGAAAACTTTCGTATCTTTCAATCCGCTTGTCCGTTTGACCTACCGTTTCTTCCTACGTGATTGTAATTTGATTCTCCACATTATGGAGTTAAAATCCAACATCCGGTTTAACAAAATTTCAAACTTTTAAGTCTTCGGCTTATTACCCTTTTTACCATTTTTTGACCCGTTCGATTTTTATCAAACAAACATGTTTATTTGATCCTTAAACTCATGAAATTCATAATTTCCATATCTCCTATCATATTAATTTCAAATCACAGGATTCTTACATAATAAAAACCCGTTTACGCTCAAGTTCTTATTTTGACCTGTTTAGAGCGAATTATGTACATTTAAGCATCAAACTCTCTCTTCTCTTTCTACACTTCATATTCTATCTTTAAAATAGCCTCTTACATTCCACCACAACTATTTTTGTGGTGGATTTAACATAATGAACCGCTATCCTCATTTTTTTTGTACCCTTAGGATAGTCATTATACTTGATTGACCCGTTCATAGACATTTGACCCCCAAGGTTGATGCCTACAACTCTTACATGTGTCTAAGAGTTACATGATGATAATGCTAGTATCTAAACGACCTCTAAGGGTCGTTTGCCCGATTCACCTATCAAGGGCATTTTCGTCAACTTATTTCCTCCTTTTACGACATTGGTCTCTTTGCTAAGGTATTTGACCAACATTGCATTTTTAACCATAAATCTATATATATATATGCGTACCTGGCTCGAGTCAACATATAGACCCGTTTTATACCTAGCGTTAATCAACCAACATTCTATGGCGTCTCAATTATCCAAATTGCTAATCACTCCTGATAACATACGACTTGACAATCACATTAGTCGATATTGTCAAATGGTGTTTCATCACCATTTGACCCGTTATAAGACCAAACATTTACATAAATTAGAATAAAAGCATGGTTTTAAATTTCCAAATTCACCCATTTGCCCCGTTTACCATAAACCATGGTTTTTATCATTTATACTTGTTCTGACTTGTATCGGTCGTGTCGGAACCCTTATTTTGGGCATTACATCTTTTGCATTTATAGTTTATAAAATAAACACGTGTCCTACATAAGGGTGTAAGTTTTACTTACCTCATATCCAAGCTACGCTTTTCTTTTCCTTCTTGATTCGTTTGACCCGTTTCTTCCCAAGCCTCCACCTTGCTCGTTAAGTGTCAAACTATCGTCATCATTCAAAGGTGATTAGATTAGTCATTAATAATCACGACTATTCCACCTTACGTGCTTTCTATGTCAAAACTACCGTTCGACCTCATTATTTATTAATTCAACTTATCAAAAGTTAATTACTTTTGATCACATGATTTACACAATTAAGTCTAATTCAACGTGATGTTTATAACCCTTATCACTTCACATTTTATATAAATTGCCATATTATTCAAATGCGCATTTTATTCGAAATTCCAACATTTAGCTTTCTCTTAGGCATTATGTCAAACACCTAGTGAGTATTCTTTTATAAAATTTAACAATCAAACTGATGGCTACATATCTTGCCAATTTTAACATCTTTTACTAGATAATCATCAAATTCATGGTTATATGTCAAGATTAACTTCATAGAGTTCAATTAACACTAGTTTGACAATCATGAATCTAGTGTTCATCATGTTTCTCCAAAACCCATTAAACACCCATCATGGATGATCATGAGCTTTATAATTTCAACACTAATTCAACTAGTTATTGACTAGGGTTTACTCCTAGACATCATACTACTTCAAGATTCATCCATGCATGACATATTTAAGCTCAATTTCAGTTTCTCACAATTAACCTAGAATTCAAGATGAATCAAAACATCACAATTTTACATACCTTATGATCCTTTCAACTAGGTGATCATGAATCTGTGCTTGAGATTCGATTTAGACTTGATTAGAGGCTTCAATTTGTGAATTTTGTGAGGATTTTAGGGTTTGAAGAAAACCCCTGTCGCCCCTTGCTTCTTTGATCAACCAGACACCCCCAAAGTGGGTGTTTTTGGTGAATTTTAATTTTGTTTTATGTTATTAAGTTTCAATTTTTAACAACATAGGCCCCTCAACTTTTGTTTGGTTTATAACTTGAATAATTTTGTTCTTTCACTTAATTACAAGACTTGTACTAGGTTATTTATTTCCTAGTTATTTATCTTGTTCAAAACCCGTTTTATTTTAAGTCCCGTTAAATCTCGGGCCTTTTATATACTTTGCTTTCTCAACGTATTTCCCATCCTTTTAATAAATATTAGATTTATTTATTTAAAATCCTAAAATTTACTGGGTAAGTTTTACCACTTACTGTATTTTACCCGTCCTTTAGTATTAACGTGGTTTGATTACCAAACCCGTTTTCGGGGTGTTACAAGTCTACCCCCCTTTAAGAGGTTTCGTCCTCGAAACCTTTTCTTACATAATTCATTGAGTTTAAACTCAATGTATTTGATCCTTGATATCTTTTAAACATTACTTATATTTTTAACCAATTGTTCGTATTACCAGATAAGTATGGTAACATCTTTTTGGTCACTAATTGTTTACGTATCTCATACGACATAGTGCAACTTGAAATAACATAATCTCGTTATTTCCACTAGTTTAGTTAACTTAGCGATATCCATCGCTTTCATATACTATCGAATTCTTTATGAATCCGTTACTTTGACCCGTTTAAAGGTCTTTAGTGAAATCTTTCACTTTTAGCAACAAATTCTTTTGTTTTCAAATTTATTTATTCGGTTCAGTTATACCGAATCTACCGCTTACAAGCAAACCAAATTTCTTGATTTGAATTACTGACCTTAACCGGTCTCACTAACTAGACTTATTAGTCCGGTTATTTCTACCGCTCGCTTGGTTATAATGTGATTCTACCTCACATTGCATTTCTTGACCGTGATCGTGTCACATCATGTTTAATTCATATCAACCTTTTATTTTCGAAAACATCACTTTTTCAAATATATCGTCTTGCGCTTATTAGTGTCAAGACTTGTATCCTTCATGCTTACTATTTAAATTCCTATCAGAATTTATATTTGTAAAAACGTTATTTCTTACTAAAACCAAAGTTTTAGTTTTAGGATCTTCTCTTTAACTTTTTTCAGAATTATAGATATTGACAGTCCATAATTTATTCTTTTACAGTCTTAGTTTTATGCGGGGATTCTCAACTGATTCCCTTGCTTTATCTAATTAACCCGTAGGTTTTATCGCTTAGCCTTATGGGCTATTTTGATTAGACTTTCACCTCTTTAGGGCGAAGTCCTTATAATTTCTTTCTAATCATGACCTGTGGGTCGTTTTATTCTCGTAGACCTTTCCATTGTTTATAACCCCAAAGGTTAGGTTGATCCTGTAGATCATTCCTTACTCATGTCATTATTAAAATACATGTTTGGTGTCAAGGCATTCCTATTTTTGTTTAAAATCATTTATTTTCGCCTTGGTATTTTCTTTGACCTTGACCGTAGTCTAAGGCTACATTCGTTTCCTTTCGGAAAAAAATTCCGACTTTATGTCTTCTCACATCATTTATGCGTCGGTTTATCTTATGCTCACCATTATCCAGTTTACATACATTCGTATTTGATTATGTCCCATTACCGGGCTCATTATTCTTTTGCTTTTAACGCTACTATTATCCCGCTTGTATTTACTTATGCCGTCCGGCATGATATTATAATCGACCCGTTCAACTTTAAAATAGTTGAACATAATTTATTCACAATTTTTATTTACATTATTTTGTCATCTTTTAGTTATGACCCAAAACCCGAGTCTTTTAACTTTCCATCCGAGTTCCCGTTTCTCGGTCTACGCATGTGTTTAATTCTTACCCATCAACCGGGTGTTTTACCGAAGTCGTTATTATTGCAACCCTCCCGGTATGCATGAAGACCTCGCTTCATTTTTATATTCCGACTTTGTCCTCGAGTTTGACGTTTTACAAAAACGACCCGTTTAGAGACATATTCGCATTTTCCGGGTTCGAGTGTAAGTACACCCCCTCCCAATGCGTACCTTAATTATTTTACATGTTTCTTTGTCCCTTCTTTTGGGCTCATTATCCTAATGTAATACGCTTCCGTCACCCGGCTGTGCGTTTACATTATTATCAAATATTTTGCTCATTTGATTCATTTGGGTACTTTTTAAGTTAGTCCCATTCCCTCCGCCCTTACTACATCGGATGTAAATGTGTCCGCTATAAGAAACTCATGGTATCATATGCCACTACTTACTTGGCCAGAGTAAGCGATTAACACATGACATACACGACCTTTTTATAGTTTTCACATCACGCCCTATGTAAGTAACGTCTCTATTTAGTTTTCTTGGGAATAACATCCTGGATATGTATTTCTATTCAGGTTTTCCAAGTTTCTAATTTATCTATGCAACAATCATTCTCTACTTGTTTATTGCATATTGCTATTTATGCGATTATATTTAAAAGCGTGCACCTGGTAATGCTTGCCCCGTCGGCGTTCCCTGCCATTAACCTTGTTCGCGGTCGTTACGCGTTTTAGCCCTTGGTGAGCATGCTCCTCTTGTCATACTTCGGACCGTTCCTCTATCATATCCTTAATTTGTTTAACTCTTGTCATCTTTAAATGCCAGTGTCCTTCAATCAAGACATTCACAAAAGTTAGTAATGTCAACTTTACTAAATGCCCGTATCATAATACAAGGCTTTTCTACTATAGGTGTCAACGCACAAAATTTTGTTAGCTATTTCTATCATTTAATTAGGGTAACGTGTATCACATGATAGCCCTATGTGTTGTTTACAACACCTTAACACACTAACCATTAACATACTTGTACTTACCGGATTTGCGATCAAGCCTCGAACCGAACACCAATCTTTATCAAGAGCATAAGGTTTAAGTCCAAGCATAGTTTTCCCACCATACTTGAATCTCTTAAACCAAGGCTCTGATACCAACTTGTAACAACCGTAAATTTATTTATTCGTTTTCCGTAAATAATCACAATTACTGAGTAATTATATTTAAACATTTATGCTCAAGCACGGGTTTATTAAAAATTTACTAGAATTGAAAGCAAAACAACATAATGTAATTTAATTCATCGTTTTAGAATAACGACGAAACAACTTGCGGAAGCTTCATTTAACGCGTGTTCGGTTCTTGCTCGACGCTTGATCTTCATCCGGGGCTCTCGACAATCATCTGTATTCAAAACCAACTCAAAAGTTAGTTTTGAAAATTAAATATATATGGATTGAATCGTAGAATTAAAGAAAATCAGGAAAATCCCATTATAAATCCCTTGATCCTAGAAGCAAGAATTCATTTCTGGCCTCCACCGTAAGTTACGGTGGCCCCTGGTACAACATGCCCCTACCGTAAATCAGTAGGCAGCTGCCGTAAAGCTTTCAGCTCCACCGTAACTTACGGTGGGCACCGTAAGTTACGGTGGCCCCTGTATCAGCCCATTCCAATTTTGCCGTTTTTGACACGAAAACTTTCGTATCTTTCAATCCGCTTGTCCGTTTGACCTACCGTTTCTTCCTACGTGATTGTAATTTGATTCTCCACATTATGGAGTTAAAATCCAACATCCGGTTTAACAAAATTTCAGACTTTTAAGTCTTCGGCTTATTACCCTTTTTACCAATTTTTGACCCGTTCGATTTTTATCAAACAAACATGTTTATTTGATCCTTAAACTCATGAAATCCATAATTTCCATATCTCCTATCATATTAATTTCAAATCACGGGATTCTTACATAATAAAAACCCGTTTACGCTCAAGTTCTTATTTTGACCCGTTTAGAGCGAATTATGTACATTTAAGCATCAAACTCTCTCTTCTCTTTCTACACTTCATATTCTCTCTTTAAAATAGCCTCTTACATTCCACCACAACTATTTTTGTGGTGGATTTAACATAATGAATCGCTATCCTCATTTTTTTTTACCCTTAGGATAGTCATTATACTTGATTGACCCGTTCATAGACATTTGACCCCCAAGGTTGATGCCTACAACTCTTACATGTGTCTAAGAGTTACATGATGATAATGCTAGTATCTAAACGACCTCTAAGGGTCGTTTGCCCGATTCACCTATCAAGGGCATTTTCGTCAACTTATTTCCTCCTTTTACGGCATTGGTCTCTTTGCTAAGGTATTTGACCAACATTGCATTTTTAACCATAAATCTATATATATATATGCGTATCTGGCTCGAGTCAACATATAGACCCGTTTTATACCTCGCGTTAATCAACCAACATTCTATGGCGTCTCAATTATCCAAATTGCTAATCACTCCTGATAACATACGACTTGACAATCACATTAGTCGATATTGTCAAATGGTGTTTCATCACCATTTGACCCGTTTGGACTATAAGACCAAACATTTACATAAATTAGAATAAAAGCATGGTTTTAAATTTCCAAATTCACCCATTTGCCCCGTTTACAATAAACCATGGTTTTTATCATTTATACTTGTTCCGACTTGTATCGTCGTGTCGGAACCCTTATTTTGGGTATTACATCTTTCGCATTTATAGTTTATAAAATAAACACGTGTCCTACATAAAGGTGTAAGTTTTACTTACCTCATATCCAAGCTACGCTTTTCTTTTCCTTCTTGATTCGTTTGACCCGTTTCTTCCCAAGCCTCCACCTTGCTCGTTAAGTGTCAAACTATCGTCATCATTCAAAGGTGATTAGATTAGTCATTAATAATCACGACTATTCCACCTTACATGCTTTCTATGTCAAAACTACCGTTCGACCTCATTATTTATTAATTCAACTTATCAAAAGTTAATTACTTTTGATCACATGATTTACACAATTAAGTCTAATTCAACGTGATTTTTATAACCCTTATCACTTCATATTTTATATAAATTGCCATATTATTCAAATGCGCATTTTATTCGAAATTCCAACATTTAGCTTTCTCTTAGGCATTATGTCAAACACCTAGTGAGTATTCTTTTATAAAATTTAACAATCAAACTTATGGCTACATATCTTGCCAATTTTAACATCTTTTACTAGATAATCATCAAATTCATGGTTATATGTCAAGATTAACTTCATAGAGTTCAATTAACACTAGTTTGACAATCATGAATCTAGTGTTCATAATGTTTCTACAAAACCCATTAAACACCCATAATGGATTATCATGAGCTTTATAATTTCAACACTAATTCAACTAGTTATTGACTAGGGTTTACTCCTAGACATCATACTACTTCAAGATTCATCCATGCATGACATATTTAAGCTCAATTTCAGTTTCTCACAATTAACCTAGAATTCAAGATGAATCAAAACATCACAATTTTACATACCTTATGATCCTTTCAACTAGGTGATCATGAATCTGTGCTTGAGATTCGATTTAGACTTGATTAGAGGCTTCAATTTGTGAATTTTGTGAGGATTTTAGGGTTTGAAGAAAACCCCTGTCGCCCCTTGCTTCTTTGATCGACCAGACACCCCCAAAGTGGGTGTTTGGTGAATTTTAATTTTGTTTTATGTTATTAAGTTTCAATTTTTAACAACACAGGCCCCTCAACTTTTGTTTGGTTTATAACTTGAATAATTTTGTTCTTTCACTTAATTACAAGACTTGTACTAGGTTATTTATTTCCTAGTTATTTATCTTGTTCAAAACCCGTTTTCCCGTTAAATCTCGGGCCTTTTATATACTTTGCTTTCTCAACGTATTTCCCATCCTTTTAATAAATATTAGATTTATTTATTTAAAATCCTAAAATTTACCGGGTAAGTTTTACCACTTACTGTATTTTACCCGTCCTTTAGTATTAACGTGGTTTGATTACCAAACCCATTTTGTGGGTGTTACACTTGGTGTTTTATGTTCGCACAAACCTTAACCGGAGCAGCTCGTGTATGGTTTGACGCGGTGAATGAAGGGGAAGTCAATGATTTTGAGGAGCCCCAGAGGTTATTCCTCCAGAATTTTAGCCAACAAAGGAACTACTCCAAAGAGATTACTGAGGTGCACAACATCCGAAGAAGGGATGGAGAATCTCTCGACGGTTTCATAGAAAGGTTCAATCGAGAGAGTATGCAAATCAGTGGAGTAGTTAATCAATTGAGGGTCTCCAGCTTTTGTCACGGAGTCCGGAACAATCAGTTGGTAGAAAAGCTACATGAAAACCTCCCCAAGATGATGGAAGTGTTGATGAAGCGTGCCCGAGCGTTCGCCCGAGGAAAAATGCCCGCAGTTCGGCGGCCGAAACAGAATAGAAAATGTCCTTTTGGAAGAAAAACGGAGGATCCGTCTTCAACAAACCTCCGATCAGAAATAGTGGACGAACGCACCCCTATAGCCGAAACGACCGATCCCAACGAGGAAGAAATGCCAACCCAAGGTTCTATAACCTATCGGATCTCTCCAAAACTCCTAGTGAAATTCTCAGTACCGACGAAGCAAGCTTCCCCACGCCCCCAAAGCTCTGTAATACAGGTTACAAAATTTCCAAAAAATATTGTTATTATCACCGAGCAAGGGGTCACAACACTGACGACTGTTGGTCTCTGAAACAAGAGATCGAAAAAGCTACCCGGTCCGGAAAACTGTCACATTTGGTAAAAGAAGTTAAAGAAGGCAAGTCTATCACGGCTCCGATCGATAACCCAAACAATCAGTCTGGAATTTGTAGGATCCGGAAGGTAAACATCCAGGGCATCAAATGGTCCAATCAACATTTGGCCGCTTGGATGCATCAGCCGATTGCTTTCCCTCCCATCACCCCAGGAGAAATCAAGGACGGACATATCATCGTGAATGCGGTAATTGCAGGACACAAGGTCCGGCGAATCTATGTGGACAGTGGAAGTGCCTCCGAGATCATGTATCAATAGTGTTTTCAACAATTGGCTCCACAAACCAAAGCAAAATTAATTCAGGTATCCATGCCACTTGTTAGCTTCTCTAGACAGGTGGTCCAACCCATTGGACAGATCACCCTACCTACAACCTTACGTACCGGAAATTTGGCAAGAACAGTAAACCTGACCTTTTTGGTTGTTGGGGCAAGATCCGTGCAAAACGTCATTTTGGGTAGACCCGGGATATGTGTCTTCGGCATTATTAGCTCCACTATCCACGGCTCATTAAAATTCCCAACCGAAGCTGGTATAGCAACTTTGCATTCCGAGTCAGTAATGTGCATCGCTGAAGTCAGACAAAGCGAAGGAAGCAACTCGCAGCCTCCGGCAATACTCACTGAGGAATGGCCAATCCATCCTGACTTTTCGGAACAAAAAATCACCATCGGCGCACAGCTCCCAGACCGAACTAAACGGCGATTATGGAAGTTATTGTCAAGTTCTCTCGATGTCTTTGCTTGGCAAACTTCCGACAAGGTTGGAGTTCCTCGGGTGTTGGCCGAACATAAACTGAAAGTGTCGCACGCTATTAAGCCGGTAGCCCAAAGAAAAAGAAACATGGCTCCGGCACGACACATAGCCATTGCTGAAGATGTACGAAAATTGCTGAACGCTGGTATCATTAGGGAGGTGCAATACCAAACATGGGTTTCAAACCCTGTAATGGTCACCAAAAAAGACAACACATGGAGGATGTGTGTAGATTTCTCCGACCTCAATAACGCCTGTCCGAAAGACTGCTATCTGCTTCCGAAGATTGATTTGAAGATTGATTCTTTGACAAGCTTCCGTCTTAAATGCTTCCTAGACGCATATAAAGGATACCATCAAATACCGATGGCTCTAGAAGACGAGGATAAGACAGTGTTTGTGACGAACGGAATTTTTGTTCTGCTACACAAAGATGTCATTCGGCTTGAAAAACGTCGGAGCAACTTATTAGAGGTTAATGGACAAAGCCTTAAAGAACCAAATCAGCAGGAATCTGGAAATTTATGTGGACGATCTGGTCATCAAAAGTACGGCTGAGGACGACATGATAGACGACATACTCGAAACCTTCACAAGGCTTCGGAGTATAAACTTGAAGCTAAATCCGAAGAAGTGTTCCTTCGGTCTTGAAGAAGGGAAATTATTGGGAGTATGGATAACCCAATCCGGAATTCAAGCACACCCGGACAAGATGCAAGCCGTAGTCACCATGCAGCCTCCGAAGACCATGAAAGAAATTCAGTCTTTAAATGGTAAACTGGTGGCATTACACCGCTTCATCTCCAAAAGCTGCCGACCGCACCGTACCTTTCATGAACGTCCTAAAAAAGAGCACTGGAAAGGGGCAAATTGAATGGACAGCCGAAGCTAATGCAGCTTTCCAAGAATTAAAAGTTTGTTTGGGATTCTTACCCACTTTAACTGCTCCGGTAATCGGCGAGACAGTAACGGTTTACTTGTCTGCTTCCCATTTTGCCATTAGTGCGGTGCTGGTAGTTCATCGGAACCAGACCCAAATACCGGTGTACTACGTAAGCCGTGTCTTAAAAGATTATGAAACTAGGTACCCCATGATCGAAAAGTTGGCACTGGCCCTGGTACATGCTTCAAGAAGGCTCCAAAGATATTTTCAAGCTTTCAACATAGAAATGCAGACTAATCTCCAAATCAAAGAAGTCCTGTGGAAGCCTGAGATCTCCGGACGTCTCACAAAATGGGCTATCGAGCTCAGCACTTTCGACATCACTTACCGAACAAGAGGTCCGGTGAAAGGCCAAGCAGTCGCATATTTTTAACGGAAGTACCCATTGGAGAAAGCACAAAAGAAAGACCAACCCTTCTAAGGGTCTGGAATTTATACACGGGTGGGGCTTCCAGCAAAGAAGGAGCTGGAGCCGGTTTAATTCTAATCGACCCTGAAGGATAGAATACACCTACGCCTTGCGTTTCGATTTCAAGACGTCAAACAACGAAGCCGAGTATGAAGCTCTTCTAGCCGGACTCCAAACTGCTGCCAAGGCCGGAGCAAGCTCCGTCTTAGCTCATATTGATTCTTTGTTAGTCGCTAATCAAGTCAATGGAGAGTATGAGGCACGAGAAGAGAACATGATCCGATACCTAAACCAAGTGAATAGTCTGATTGCCACATTTGATGCATGCAAAGTAGTCCATATTCCGAGAAGCAAGAGCAAAAAAGCCGACGCTTTAAGCAATTTGGCTTCAGTCTCGTTCTGCCATTTGTCAAAGGAAGTTCTAGTTGAAACTTTACAAACTCCGGCCATCGGACAAGGAGAAGCCGTAATGTCAATCTCCATACAAGAAGAATCATGGATGACACCAATTGATAAAGGTCAGGCAAGGAAGTTGAAGGTTAAGGCACTTCAGTACCAAATTCATGATGGTAATTTGTACTGGAAGACGTTCTTGTGGCCGCTCCTAAGGTGTTTGACATCGGAAGAGGCCAATTATGTGATTAGAGAAATCCATTAGGGGATCTGCGGCATTTACTTAGGGCAGAGGATGGTAATTGCAAAAGCCATGAATACCGGATATTACTGGTCGGGCATGCATCAAAGCGCAGTAAACGAATTGCAAGCTTGTGAAGACTGTCAACGACATGCTCTGGTCAGTCATCCTGCTAAAAACCATCTGGTACATGTAACCTCCACTTGGCCCTTCCAGAAGTGGGGGATCGATATAGTCGGGCCCTTCCCTGTTTCCACCGGAGGTGTAAGATTCTTACGGGTCGCCATAGATTATTTAACTAAATGGATCGAAGCAAAACCACTGCAGAACATCACCGGGGACCAGATCCTCTGGTTCGTCTGGGAAAATATTGTGTGCTGGTATGGGATGCCCCTGTGCATTGTAAGTGACAACGGAAATCAGTTCTCTGAAAAGCCATTTAAGACTTGGTGCGAAAAGATGCACATAGAACAAAGTTTCGCCTCTGTCGCCCATCCTCAAGCAAATGGGCAGGTCGAAAGAGCTAACCGAAGTATCGTGGATGGTATCAAGAAACGGTTAGGAAGAGAAGGAGTCTCTTGGACAGACGAGCTTCCACACGTCCTCTGGGCACACCGTACGATGCCAAAGACGAGCACAAGGGAAACTCCCTTCAGCTTGACCTACGGCACGGAGGCCGTGATTCCGGCCGAAGTAGGTATGCCCACACACCGAATGTTGCAAAGCCAAGAAGAGAACGAACAACAACTCCATCTAAACCTCGACCTTGTTGAAGAAAGAAGAAAACTTGCGGCCATCAGAGAGGCCAAA
Source organism: Helianthus tuberosus (assembly GCA_030545235.1). NCBI lineage: Eukaryota > Viridiplantae > Streptophyta > Magnoliopsida > Asterales > Asteraceae > Helianthus > Helianthus tuberosus. The sequence goes on from JARYGA010030391.1 coordinate 78,408, forward strand.
TATAAAAAGGAGTTGGAAAAACATTACAACTCCAAGGTCAAAGAGGTCCGATTCAAGGAAGGTGACTATGTTATGAGGAGGAACGATGCTAGCCTGCCCGAAGGCACTGGAAAAATGGCCCCAAAGTGGAAGGACCATATGTGGTCAAAACATTCGGAAAGAATGGATCATATACCCTAATCAAGGTAGATGGAACTCCCGTTCCCCGTACTTGGAATGGGACGCACCTTAAGAAATGCTAGATCTGAAGAATCTCTTTAATTTTCGAAGAACTTAAAATAATTTTTTTTTCATATTTCCAATGTATTGCGGATGGTTATACCCGCACCTTTTTATTTACCGATCTTGTAATCACCGGGATGGACAGGCCCCGGAACATCTTTATGATTAATAGAATGGATGAATTTTCTATTTCATAATAAGCTGCAGCTTAGATTATTTACTGGCCAATCAAGGGATTCAAACCCTAAAAAATGAAGACGGACTGGCAAACGTTCATCATTTATTTTCAAATAAAGTACTAAAAATTATCCTAAGTTATAAAATAAGACGGACTCCACACAAGTATATGAACGTTCCAAATTTAGTAAAAATGCAAATCACAATGAAGCATGGACGCATGACTTACAAAAATAAAGGTTTGCATCAAAATAACCGGACTCAAAAGATCTAGAAGTAACATAACAAATTCAAACAAGGATAATTGTCAATATTTACAATCGGTAACACAAGAAAAATCATTACAACATTAAAACATAAAAGGTGCATATTCCAAGATGTCGAATATGTCCACCTACGTCATTCATCTTCATCAAAAACCGAAGGTGCATACCCCAATGAGCCGGGCATGTCCACCTCAAAACTTCACTTATCTTCAACATTTTCTTCCTTAAAAATCAAAGCCTCCTGAATACGGAGAAGAGGCTCATCAACCAGGTTCGGAAGGCTGTTAATCAAAGAGAAGCTGAGGGAGTCAAAGCAAGTAATGGCGGTATCCAGCTCAGCTTCAGCGTTCCTGTTCAAAATGGGGACTTCACCATATGGAGTTTTCTTTTTCAAAGCATGCACATACCCCTCAAGAATTTCGGTATTAATACCAACGACACTCATCGCGTTATTCACCTCAACAACCGCTTGGGTCAGCTCCGGCCCCTTGTGGATATGCTTGGCCAAAACTTGAGCACCCTCGGCCAGCAACCAAATCTTTGTCAGCCGAAGCTCCTCCACTTTCTTGCTCAAATTAGCATTCTCCAACTTCAAATATTCGACCTCGGCTTCATGGTTCTTTTTCATCTCCTCCATTCGTGCTTTCAAGTCAGCTTCGTCTGTTTTATGCATATCTCTCTCTATAAAACTTGTTAGAAAAATACAAGGCAAAAAATAAGACAAACTAGGAATGGGGCCGAACCTGCAAGCATTCGGTCGTAAGCAGTACGAGCCTGAGTCAGCGACTCTTCCACCTTAGCCAGAACATTTTTATGCTCTTCATCCTTCTCTTTCGTGGAAGCCACAAAGCCGACAAGCTCGGCGTAGTTTTATCTCTTTCTTCGGAGGCAGAAGCAGCCGCAGCTTGGGCGGATTGATTTAAAGCAGTTAAGGATTTTATCTTCTCATTATAAGCTACCAGGTCTTGGGAAAGTTGAGCAAGCTTTTTCTCGGTATCAGGAGTTCTTTGCAGCTTACGTTTCAATGAAAGAATTTCTCTCTCCATGTTCTCCCTAACCGATTCCGCTTCCACCCATCTTTGGTACAACTCAACCACATATACATTCGACTGAGCTTGGTTAGCTAACAACGCCATGCCCAGATCCTGGCTCTTCATCCTCCAGCTCCGGGAGTGATCCACCGGAGTGTTTATGCTAAACAAAAACATTTTTGCCGTATGGGTGTCCATCACCGTATCTTTGTTTTTATATCCCAGTCTGGGACAAACTTCTCCTCGGTCGTGGCCGGATCCACTTCCATCTCATCCGAAAACACATCTGCATATCGGAAAAAGGTCATTACTTCAGGTCCGAACCAAGATGAAGGAAGAGAGGAAACCTGATCCTCATCATCCTCCAGAAAATAGTCCAGACCCAAAGAAGAACCTAAGATAGTAACTGAAAAAGTCACAACTTTTCCCTCTCCCATGACCTTCCCTTCACCCTTGCTGGTAACCGCAGCCTCCTCCGTCTCCATAACTTTGACTTCATCCACCGAAATGTAGCCGCCAGAAAAGGTAGTTGACGGAGCGGATCGGGCTCTTGCGGCTTCCTCCCTAAACGATTTCCCTCTAGAAAGATGTTCGGTAAGATCCGTCAAGACGTTATCAGCAGAAGACGAAGAAGTCTTCTTTGTTTTCTTAAACACCCTCGGAAGGGGAAGAGAATCCTTAGATCTTATCTGGATGGTATCAACTTTCCGTTTTCTTTGAACCAACCCCTAAAGCTCTGAGCCGAATGAAGTAGCTTTGCCCTTACCAATTACTGCGAAAGACGGGTAGAGCAGTTCCTTGTCTAGATCCCTTATCTCCGGATCACTGTCTTCGGCCACCTCCAGAGGATCCTCTCTAACTTGAACACCTTAGGACCCTGCTGCCTCCGCCTTAGATTCCGGCCCAGAAGGAACGACCGAAGAAGCTTTTGGATCGACCGAAGGTCTGATCTCCTGAGAAGCTGAAGATATTTGCTTTATAAATGGCTCTTCACCTTCCGCAACTTCGTCAAAATCAAAATCCATAGTAGAAAAGTTGGGCACCTTCAACGCATCCCTAAGTGACATCTCGTCTCCTGCAAATCAAAAGAAAGAAGGTATAAGTACAACATAGAAATTACGAGGTACTGAAGGGAGGAAAATGAGCTGGGTTACTTACTTTCACCACTCTTGCGAATCACCGGCCATTCCCTATCCCCTCGGCCCCAAAAATGGCACACTCAGCCTAGAAGTAATATATGTTCAGGAAGGGGACAGATGGGGGTCCGGTTATCTATTGAGTTTCTAGCCAAATTCTGATTAAAGGCAAAATTCTCCTTGAGCTCGAAGTCCATGGACTGATCCTTGAAACTCCATGCCATATCAGCCGGAAGACAAAGATCGTCCAGCCAGAAGAAGTTGTCCTTCCAGTTTTTCAAACTGGACTTCTCATCTCCGGCTGGACTGGGGATACCCTTCCGGTTGGCAAAAGTATACCAATCTCCGGCAGTAATGAACTCGTAAAAATATCTAAACACATTCAGGTCCGGTTTCTGACCTAAAGCCCTACAAGATATCTCAAAGTGACTGACTCGACTAAGACCAAACGGGTTCACCTGACAAAGATGAACCCGGAAAAACCGAAAAACCTTCACTAAGAATTTTGTGAAAGGGACGTGGTAATTAGCAAAGTTACAGACACACGTGTAAAGGGGGAATTTTCCAGATAAAAAGGGGTATATCGGTTTATCACGGGCCGGAAGCTCCGGATTAAGATCGGTTGGTATATGGAACTCTCGAACAAATTTGTTTAACTGGTTCTGCATCATAACACTGAAGCTTTCGGAAAGGTTGTCCTTTCCGGGAGCCATTATAAACCAGAGAAGAGATGGTACGCACCTTGCAGAAGAAGATGATTACAGAAGAATAATTTGAGGAGGATAACACGAGAGAAGAAGAATGAGAGGTAAAACGTGAAAATGAAATGGTAAACTTCCTTTTATATAGGAAAGTAAGTCGGTGACAGCTGGCATGTCCCATCGAATCGTCACTTCAACGCGCCGCTCACCATTCTCTAGACAGGAATGATATAGTTACCGATCGGTGACTGACGGTCAAGATACTACTATCTCACAGACGCCACATCAGCACCACACCAAACTCTCCACGTCATCCGTCCTGAACAAAATACAAAATTTTACCAAGTCCAGATCTGAACCAGATAAACTGGGGGACTTGAAAATACACATCCGAGGACGGACCTTACTCGTAAGGGCTGAACCGAATAACAAGGGACGGATATCCCAAAAGCTCCGTCCCCCAATCTCCAACGGACGGACCATCAATAGGTGCGTCCAGCTGGATGACGTCATCTCAGTTGACCAATATAAATACCCCATTCAAGTACAACCCAAGTACGATTTTCTGAACCTTCGTCCCACTTTCTCTCTCTACTTTCTCTCTCTATCAAATACTTATCCTCACGCCGGAGGGTGGTCGCAGAGGGGCTCTCCCATCTCGGCGGAGAGCCTAACGGTTTGTTCTTTTGCAAGTTCAAATCCTCAAATATAAACAAGACCCAAATTGAGATTACAGGCTCCGACCTTAATCCTTGGAATGCCCAAAACTTGCATAAGTGGTGCCACTTGAGTAAGCTTCCTTCACGGTCCTGAGCATGACGTCTAACTACTATGGATGCACAATTCTTTTATAATAGCGAAGGAAAAAAGTTGAAACTCTTTTTAACTTTATGGGAAGTAATTTCAAGTTAATTTAAGGATTAGTTTCATATACACACCCTTACAAACTTGAAAATTTTCATATATACCCAACCAAAATTTAAAATATCATATATGCCCTTACAAAATAGTTAAAATATCAAATATACCCAATTTATTAAAAGCATTCTAATAAATAATCGTTTTGCCCTTATTTTTTTAACTTCAAGTTTTCATATATGTTCATCTTTTAACTTCATAGTTTTATATAACACATTTTAAGCTTAAATTATTTTACCCTTTTTTTTTAATTTTTTCCCATAAACAATAGTATTCTTCATATATAACTAATAATATTTAAGCTAAATAATTTATGTAACAACCCTCGGTAAAACCAACACCCTTATAATATTTCCGACACCTTATTATATCTTAAAATATTCTAATATGTCTTATAATATACCCCGTATGTGAAAATCAAGCCTGATATATGTTATAGTTTATAAAAATAAAATAAAAACCTGAAATATGAGTTGAGGCGGGCCGCATAGACCCACCCCAACATCTTACGCGGGCCGTATGGGAGTGTTGATCGGACTCCGCTAAATCCTTTAGTTCAAGCGGGCCGCATAAGACCTCGTCTAAATTGACGCGGGCCGCGCGGACTCATGAAACGCGGATACACCAAATGCCGACACGTGTCGACATCGTGTCAAGTCTACTAGCTGACCCAGCTAAGCTATTGTGTTGACTGGTGTTGACGCGGGCCGCGTAAGGCTTAGCCTTACCTTACGCGGGCCGCCTGAAAGTCAGATTTCACAACTATAAATAGATAGCATCATATTACAGTTTCCGTCGCTCATTCTAAAATCTCAATCTCGAATTCTGAAAGTATTAAGCATTATAGTCGGGTACTATACCCCTAATTAGCGAGGTTCTGCTCCATTGTAAGTATTATAACCCCAGTTTCATAATAGTTACGCTGCCCGATTGATTTAGGGTTCCGTAACAACTGTCGTGGTTCTGCCCGACGTAGTTGTTGGAATGCCGTCTCGGGGAGGGTATTATTAATATTTTCAAAGGGTTATGATACTAACCAATGTACATTTGTATAAATTATAGATTACATTCAGGAAACCCTTACGAAAAGCCTAAGACAGCAACGTGAGTTTATCCTCTTTTTGATAATATTTTTGGTAATGTTTTACCAAACCTTAAATGTTTTACTATGAAATTAAGCGGTGATTGAGTCTTTGTAATTCTTCAATTACTGCCGGTATTATGGGGTTTTGTATACAAAATTTACTACGAGTAGTAGTAAGTCTGAATGACAGTGCATTACCATTGGACGACGAGTTAGCCAATGGGTAATTTGACCATAGCCATAGATCCGGTCGAGTGGCAAATACTGAATGAGTAATTGTGTAGAAATAAACAATGTGATCGCTCTCAATACTGTTTTAATTGATAAAATGTTCTTGATTAAACTGGGATTCACTCACCAGTATTTCCGACTGACAAATGTTTTTAAAACGCGTTACAGCTAACACAATGTGAACAGCCAATTAGTGAAAAGCCAGCTGGAGAGCACTGAAGGCTTGGGAAAATGTGGCTATAAAAGTTACCTAATAAATGATGTTTTAAATTAAATAAAATAGGGTTTGTCTCTATAAATGTATTGTAATAAGAAACTTGGGTTTTTCCCATGTGATTATTAATATAAAAGAAGGTGGTTTTACTCTGATAAACATTTCCTAACTACGATCCTGATGTAAATTCCGCTGCAAGACTAAACAAAATGATACCACCAAACTCTGAGCTCACGTCCGCCCGTTCCCGGGAATAAGGGATCGGGGGTTGTGACAGAAGGTGGTATCAGAGCCTAGCCACTGGTCTGAGCCAAAGAAGTGTTCTGCTGACACTTAAATTTTGAATTGATGTTAGGAAATAAAATAAAGAAATACATGCATAACTGTAATTATGTGTTATGTGTTATTTGACTATTTGTTAGTTTTCAGTATGAGTGATCAAGGACCATCAGATCTGAACTGTCAGTTATCTGATTCCCCTAAGAGTGAAAGTACATCATCACAGTCTGCCTTCTCGGGGTATGTTGCTGATCAGGAAGACGGAATATTTGCTTTTAGAGCTAAATCTGAAGAGCCATTTCCTAATAAGAAACGAGGATGGTTCAGTAAAGAAGCTTTTGCTCGTAGAAAGAGAATGAGGAAATTGCAACAGCAAAGGGCTTTAGCAGCTATTAATCGAAAGACAGATGCCCATACTCAAGATATGCTAAATAGAAGCCTAGCTAATTTCCATATCCTAGCTACAACTGCTACTGACCCAAGTTTGGAACAATTAGTAGCCCCACAACCACAAAACCCAGAACAACCCATGGAAATAGAAAATCCGGAGAACCAAGTAGAGATGCACGATTTTAACCCAGAAGAAATCCCAAGGGTACCTGCACCAAACCCACTAGACCCGAATTACGACCCCTGGTGGGACGATAATAGGGACTTTGTGCAACGTTACCCTATCCAGGATTATCCACCCATACAGAACATAGAAGCTTACCCAGGTATGGATCCTTTAGATCCCTATTACCAAGATGAATATATTAGGGAAATATTAGAGGATCCTTACCAATTTCATGAACTGTCACCCCCATATCAGGAAACCGTACCCCAGATTCCAAACCCAGTCCGAGAACCTGCACCCCCAATGAGTGCAGAAAACGTGCAAGAACTTAGGACTTTCGGGGAGGAAATCTTAGAAAGCAGTGAGAGGATGCGTCAGGTGGGAGAGCGTCTCGTATGGAAATACGATGAGCGCAATATGGATTTTTGGATGAATCCATATCCATGAATGTTAGAATGGAGGAAGCGGTAGTAATAATAATATAATAAAATAAAATAAGATATGTGTGTACGGATGCATATTACTATTTTATTTCTGTTGGTATTGTAATCTTTATTTCTGTACTAGTGTGTAATAGACGCATAGTATATGAAAAAGAGTATAGTCGTAATGATCGACGGTTTTGGTTAAATTGCGTGTCATGTGATTAACTATATTACCTATTAATTGTGATATTAATGTTGGATAAATGTTTAAAATTCAGATGGCCGACGAAGAAAATCAAGGAAATCTGAATAACGATAACCAGAGTAACATTAACGTGGTTAATGATAACCCGAGTGTCAATAACAATGGAAACCAAGTGGACAATAGTGCTATCCAACACATAGTAGCACATGGAATTATAGATGCAATGCCATTTATACTTCAAACTGTTAAGGATGCTGATAATAAAAGTAAACATAGCAGTAAGCGACCAATTGAACCAGAAAACAGCGTGAACAATGGGCCTGTACTTCAAATGCCTATTCCCAAAAGAAGAAGAACCGTGCCTAACGGTTGTTCTTATAAAGAATTCTGGTCTTGTAAACCAATGGAATTCTCGGGCAATGAAGGGGCCATTGCAACCTTACGCTGGATAGAAAAGACTGAGGCAGTCTTAAGGATAAGCAAGTGTGCTGAAGAAGACAAGATACTGTTTGCTTCTAATCTGTTTAAGAATGCAGCACTAGAATGGTGGAACACTATCCTCCAGACAAGAGGAAGTGATCAAACTTATAATATGGAATGGGAAGAATTTAAAAACAAGGTAGAAAGGAAGTTCTGCCCACCCAATGAGAAAGAACAGATAGCAAAAAAATTCCTAAACCTTAGGATGACTGGTGTGGATAGCAAGGGGTACACAAAGCTATTTTTCGAATATGCTAGGATAGTGCCAACTCTTGCTTCACCAGAACCAGTGTTAATTTCCCGTTATATTTGGGGATTAATTGGGGAGATAAGACACGTAGTCAAGGCAGCTATACCTCAAACCATAGAAGAAGCTGTAGAATTAGCCAATACCTTGACTGATGAGTTAGTCCGTACCAGAGAAGAGGATCAAAGGAGGAATCTAACCCAGAAATTGACTCAAGAATTTCGTTCTGGAAATTCTAACCGTGGGAAAAATATAGGTTCTACCTCTGCACCCTACTGTAGGTATTGCAAAAGAAAGCATTCAGGAAGATGCTCCATATATTGTAACTTTTGCAAAATGTCGGGACACAAAGAAGAAAACTGTAGAAAGAAAGCTAACAACAGGGTATGTTACAATTGCGGAGAACAAGGTCATATCAAGCTGAATTGCCCAAAATTAGCTCCAGCTCCAGACAACAAGAATACTAAAAATGCTAGAGCATTTGTTCTGACTGCAGTAGAAGCCAAGATGATCCCAGACGTTATAGCTGGTACGTTTTTAGTTAATGATGTTTTTGCTAAAGTATTATTTGACTCTGGTGCAAACCAAAGTTTTATTAATACATCGTTTTGCAAATTTCTAAATCAGTCATTAACTAAACTACCACTAGAATGCGTAGTAGAGACAGCTAATGGAGAAACTATTAGAATTTCTGAAATCTTGCAGGGAGCAAGCATAGAAATTTTAAATCAGAAATTTATTGCAAACCTATATCCCATGAATCTGGTAGGATTTGATGTTGTTTTAGGAATGGATTGGTTAATAGCCAATAAAGCCAATATTTTATGTGATCAAAAGTTAATCCAAGTAAATTCACCGAAAGGTAAAACGATC
>JARYGA010030392.1:0-31741 GCA_030545235.1 Helianthus tuberosus
TGAAGTCTGAATGTCGAACGAATTGTTGTCTGATCGGACTACCAACCGATCGAACTGCCATCCGAATCATGAGACGTTTAACTTCAACACTTAAATAATTTTCAACATGTTCAGTGCACAAAGGATGCCACCCGAACGGACGACCGTCCGATCGAGTGACACCCTGCTGAGAACTTATTCTCGCTGAAGTGCCAACCGAACGGGTTACCGTCTGATCGAACGACCGTCCGATCGACCGACCTGAAAGGTAGAAGTACTTCAATGTTTTCTAAATACTACAACAAAAACTTCAAAACTCAAGCCATCATACACAAACACATCCTTCTCAAAGGAAGAAACAATCCACTCGTACAGTCATCGACTGGGATGCCTTATTTACCGTGTTATATTCTTTGTGTGGTGTTCCTCTAATGAATTTTCTTTGTACCCTGTTTAAGCCGTTAAGGTTTTCTATGGGTCGCTTTGTAACTTTTTAAGTTGTTAAAGCTTTGTATAGACCCGTTTTGTGACTCATTTGAGTTGTTAAAACTTTGTATAAGTTTGCTTCGTAACTTGCTTGAGTTTTTAAAACTTTCCTTAAGTTTGCCTCGTAACGTGTTTAGGTTGTTAAATCTTTCTATAGTTTGCTTTGTAACTCGTTTAAGTTGTTAAAGCTTTGTATAAGTTTGCTTCGTAACTTGCTTGAGTTGTTAAAACTTTCATATAAGTTTGCCTCGTAACGTGTTTGGGTTGTTAAAGCTTTCTATAGTTTTCTTTGTAACTCGTTTAAGTTGTTAAAGCTTTGTATAAGTTTGCTTCATAACTTGCTTGAGTTGTTAAAGCTTTGTATAGTTAGCTTTGTAACTCGTTCAAGAGGCTTTGTAAAAGTTTGCTTTGTAACTTTCTTGAGTTGTTAAAGCTTTGTACAGTTCGCTTTGTAACTCGTTCAAGTTGTAAAGGCATTGCCTAGGCCCGCTTTGTAACTTTTTTAAGTTGTTAAAGCTCCTGTTGGGCCTGTTGTCCAATGGCATTTGGGCCACTTGGATTTTCGTATGACTGTTTCGGCGTTTTTTGGACGTAGTCGACTTAGTCCTAGTCCCACGGCCGGGCTTTGCCTTGTTTTGACTAAGGCGGCATGTCTGTATGCCTATGTACATGTTCATTTTATTGTAAGATCGTCCGGCACATCTGCCTAGATGATCCTGTTTGACCCGTTAGCAAGGTCCTCAAACCATTCAGGTTTTTGTTCTTCAAGAAGGGGTGGCATCTTCTCCTTTTGGAGAGGTTTTATAAGCCCTTTAAAAACACTTGTTGTGTAGAAGGAACCTTCCTATGTGAGTCCTTATTATGGGCTCTTTCCTCCCCTGGAGGGATGTTGTAATTCTCTAAAAATGGGTGCCCATGGAATGTGCAACCCTCTCCTCTTGGAGGGACTTCTTCAAACGTATGCGACCCCGAGATGGGGCTCCTCTTCTTTGGAGAGATACTTTCTAAAACTCAGATCTGTGGTGGAGATCTTTTCTTTTCAAGGAAAGGATTCTTCAGATTCGAAGTCCCTTGTCAAGGGGGCTCCCCCCCCCCCCCCCCCTCCCTTTTTTTTGAATAAGTTGTTCAGGTAAGAAATCTCAAGGAGGATTTTTTTCATATATCAAATCCCAGGGACGGGGGTACTTTCCCGTCCTTAGAAGGAACTTTACCAATACTTGATCCCATAGCCGGGTGCACTTCTGTTCGTTAAATAGACTTCTGCAATACTTAATCCCACGGGAGGGGATACCCTCCTTTTCTTGGGAGAAACTTGTTCTTGTTCGTTGAAGAGACTTACGAGACCCCTAATCACATAGGATGGGACATCTTCATTTTGTTCGGAAGTGGCTCCTCCAAGACTTACTCCCCATGGATATTAATCCCCATCGTGAAACTCCCACTTCAGTTACCTCACACATTTAAGTTTCAAATAATGACACATTGGTCCTCCAACTTATTTACTTCACATTCCTCTTGTATTTTCATTCAATTCAACTTTTGATTAATGACCGAACGGCCCTTGTACTTCATCATTTCATATTACTTGCATATCCAAACCATCAACTCGACCCGAAACGCATCCAAACAATCTTGTTTACCTTGTTTATCATCTTTGTCTGTTCCGCTTTATCTCTAAACCCCTTAACTTTACCTAAATTAAGCAATTAAACCTTCCTATTCATGGAAGGAGTTTCTTCAAGGCTGAATCCCGAGGGGGATATGTTCCTTCCTATGCTTAGAAGGAGTTTCTTCGAGACTGGATCCCGAGGGAGGGATATGTTCCTTCCTATTCTTGGAAGGAGTTTGTAAAATGCTTGATCCCAGAGAATTGGATGTTCTTCTCTTTTTGGAATGAACTTTCCCTGGAGTTGACTCCATGGAAAGGGTACGCTTCTGCTCTTGGAAGGAACCGCCGAGGCACTTTATCCCATGGAAGTAGGGATTTTCTTGTTGACGGAAGTAACTATCGAAACGCTTTAGCCTTTAAGAGAGGATATCATTTTGTTTTGGCAGATAAGGGTTTCTTGAGCATGACAGACCGTAGGAGGATTTCACTTTCCCCTTAAAGCGAAAATGCTCTTATTAAGGTTTCCCTCTCTTTCTTTTTCCCTGTAGAATCTTTGTAGATGGGAGCTGATGGAAGGAGTTCATTTCCATCTAAAGTACAGAATATAAGTGTTGGGAACTTATCTCACGTATTGTCCTGCTTAGGTTCTTTCTCTCTTTTAAGAGAGGGACTAATAATGCAGCTCAAGGATTCTTCCTCTTTCAAGGAAGGACCGTCCAGGGTTTCCTTAAGGACTAACAGCGAAGTCCAAGGAGTCTTTTGTCTTCAAGGAGAGAGCGTCTGGCTTTTCCTTAAGGACTAATAACATAGTCTGACGATTCTTTTGCCTTCAGGAGGGAAGCCAACTACGTAGCCCAGACTCCTCATTTCTTCAAATGAAGGATTGATGACGTAGTCCTCTGATTCTTTTTTCTTCAGGGAAGGAGCCAAATACACAACCCTGGCTTTTCCTTTCTTCCAGTGGAGGATTGTCGTCCACGGATTCTTTTTCCTTCAGAGAAGGAGCCTAATCCACAGCCCAGACTTTTCCTTTCTTCAAGTGGAGGATGAGTAATGTAGTCCACGGATTCTTTTTCCTTCAGAGAAGGAGCATAATACACAGCCCAGACTTTTCCTTTCTTCAAGTGGAGGATGAGTAATGTAGTCCACGGATTCTTTTTCCTTTAGGGAAGGAGCCAAATACATAGCCCAGGCTTTTCCTTTCTTCAAGGGAGGAATTAGTAAGGCAGTCCATGCCCCTTCCCTGTCACGACCCCCGACCCGGTTTGACCCGTTTCAGGAGCCGCGGAACAGAAATCCCGTGGTATTTAATTAACAGCGGAAGTTTCTTCAGGATCTTTTTAAAACTGAAATATTTCCCGATTATTTTATTTCACAATTCGAGATAAAACCCGGTAATTTACAATATTGAGATTTCACGAAGAAATTTTTTATTTTAGAAAACATGTTTCTTTATTTTATACTGAGCCACTTCCTTAAGCTGATAGTGCTTCACGGCACTTTTCCTGGATCACAACAGATCACCTGAAACATGTTTGAAAAAGGTTTTGTCAGCCGGAAATACTGAGTGAATCATTCTATTTACATAAAACGACCTGTTTGTTATAATTTACAGTATTAAGAGCGATTACAATGTCTCTATCTTTTAAATTAACTGATCCAGTTGTCACTTGACCGGACTTGTGACTGTGGACATATCACTTGTTGGGTCCGTTCACCCACAAATGATAAATAATTAGTAGCTATGTGCACATCCCCCCACATACTGCCAGTAATTTCAGATTACATAGACTTAATCCCTGTAATTATAACCTTTGAAAATAAACATGCTTTTGTAAATAGATTTGATAAAAAGAGAATGACTCATATTGCAGATTTAACAGAGCTTATCCTACTGATTAGCCTTGATAACCTAGTTTAAATAATCAGGCACACAAACTAGGTTAGTAACTTAATACAGCATTTATGATAACTCACGAGATTAAAACCTTCACAACGAATGACAAAGTGCGATACTTAAACATCCATCGATTTAACGACGAATGACAAAGCATAAACCCTAATGTGGCCAGCACTTAAACATCCATTGGATAGTTTAATCGATCGGACATTGAATCGTAGCAGCGATCGAGTTATTACCCTGAATTGTTGCAGCACTTCGTGATCAGTGTGTGTTTTCGTAGTGATTATACTATAACTCAGCGTACAATTCAAAATTGAACGTCGAACGAACACTCAATTGCATGAAACAGACCCTACTATTTATACGTGAAATTGGTTTCCCCCACGTGTCGCGGGAGATGTTGCTGATCCTGTCGCGACTCGCCTGGGGTGTCAATCTACCCTAGGGTAGCCTTGTCACTAGTATAGGCCTGCTGAGTCGACATTTTGTTAATTCTCATTTTTGACAGCGTTTTTAGTAGATAACTATAACTAGGGTTTACCCCCTCTTAGTTTTAGGGGCCTTAATCCTGATTCCAAATGTTCTGAAAATTTTAGGGATTATACAGAATCACTTGGGTTTCTCAATTAGGGTTTCCTATTGGTCAAATTAAAATAATAAATAGTACTTTTTGATGAGAGTTGTTACATTCTCCCCACCTTAATAAAAATCTCATCCTCGAGATTTACTGGAATAAGTGAGGATACTTTCGCTTCATTTCTGATTCCAGCTCCTAAGTATATTCAGCTCCTCTCTTTGAATCCCATCTGACTTTGACTAAAATTAGTCGTTTGTGTTTGAGAAACTTGATCTTTCGATCCTCAATTTGAAGAGGTTTCTCAACAAATTTCAATTTTTCGTTTACCTTTATATCTCGAAGAGGTACTACCAGTGATTCATATGATAAGCATTTCTTGAGATTGGATATATGAAATACATCATGTACTCCAGATAATTCTTCTGGTAGTTGTAAACGATAAGCGACTGGTCCTATACGTTGGATCACTGAAAATGGTCCTACGTACCTTGGACTTAGCTTTCCTTTCTTCCCGAATCTAACTACTCCTTTCCAAGGAGAAACTTTTAATAGTACTTTGTCTCCAACTTGGAATTCTAACGGCTTGCATCTATTGTCTGCATAACTCTTCTGGCGATCTCGAGCTGTTTTTAATCTTTCCTTGATTTGAGTAATCTTATCAGTCGTTTCTTGCACTATTTCAGGACCTGATAATTGACTTTCTCCTATTTCTGCCCAACAGACTGGAGTTCTGCATTTTCTTCCATACAGTGCTTCAAATGGGGCGGTTTCAATACTTGAATGATAGCTATTGTTATAGGAGAATTCAATTAATGGTAAATGATCAACCCAATTCCCACCAAAATCTATTACACATGCTCTGAGCATGTCTTCTAGAGTTTGGATCGTCCTTTCACTTTGTCCGTCTGTTTGGGGATGATATGCAGTGCTTAGATTTAGTCGAGTTCCCATAGCTTGCTGGAAACTTTTCCAGAAATGAGAAGTAAAACGACTATCCCTATCCGAAACAATGGAGAGTGGAACTCCATGTAAGGATACAACTTCATCTACATACAATTTTGCCAACCTTTCCATACTAAAGGTTTCTTTCATTGGTAAAAAGTGAGCTGATTTGGTTAATCGATCCACAATTACCCAAATTGCATCATTACCTTTTCTGGTTTTGGGTAACTTAGTAATAAAATCCATTGTTATAAGTTCCCATTTCAATACAGGCATTTCTAATTGTTGTAGTAAACCTGAGGGTTTCTGATGTTCTGCCTTAACTTGTGAACAAGTGAGACATTTAGAAACATATCGTGCTATATCTTTTTTCATTCCTATCCACCAAAAGTTCTTTCTTAAATCTTGGTACATCTTATTGTTTCCTGGGTGCATAGTATACCTAGATTTATGAGCTTCCTCTAAAATCTTAGGTCTTAAGTCTCCATGCTTAGGTACCCAAATTCTACTTTTGTGGAATCTCCAAATTCCATCTGCTCCTTGTTCTAATTCCTTTATTCTTCCTTTCATTCCTTCAGCATCATCCTTGATTGCTGTAGTTTGAACATTCTTCAATTGTTCCATTAAATCTAATTGTAGATTTAATCTGAGAGCACGTACCCGTCGTTGTTTCTCATAATACTTACGACTTAAGGCATCTGCAACTACATTTGCCTTTCCTTCGTGATACTGAATATCACAGTCGTGGTCACTTAGGATCTCCATCCATCTCCTTTGCCTCATGTTTAACTCTTTTTGCCCAAATATATATCTTAAACTTTTGTGGTCTGTGTAGACAGTAAATTTACTTCCGTAAAGATAATGTCTCCAAATCTTAAGGGCAAAAATTACGGCTCCTAATTCTAAATCATGAGTCGTATAGTTTTCTTCGTGCTTTTTCAATTGCCTTGAAGCATATGCAATCACCTTTTTGCGTTGCATAAGCACACATCCATCTCCTAGTTTTGAAGCATCACAATATACCTCAAAATCTTCAGTTCCTTCTGGTAAGGCTAAGATTGGTGCATTTGTTAATTTCTGCTTTAATATTCTAAAGGCTTCTTCTTGCTTTGGTCCCCATTCAAACTTAACCGCTTTACAGGTTAGCTTAGTTAATGGTACGGCTATTTTGGAAAAATCCTTAATAAACCGTCTATAATACCCAGCTAAACCTATAAAACTTCTGATTTCCATTGCTATTTGTGGAACCTTCCATTTGGTAATTGCCTCTATTTTAGCAGGATCTACGTGAATACCTTCGTGATTCACCATGTGTCCTAAAAATTGCACTTCTTGCAACCAAAATTCACACTTCGAGAATTTGGCATAAAGATTTTCTTTTCTTAACAAAGTTAAGAGTGCATGAAGGTGTTCACAATGCTCTGTTTGACTTTTGGAATAAATAAGTATATCGTCTATGAAGACAATTACAAATTTATCCAAATATGGTTTACAGATCCTATTCATCATGTCCATGAATGCAGCAGGTGCATTTGTTAACCCAAAGGGCATGACTGTAAACTTATAATGACCATACCTAGTTCTGAAAGCAGTTTTAGGTATGTCTTCTTCTTGTACCTTCAATTGATGATATCCGGAGCGTAAATCTATTTTAGAAAAATATCTAGCCCCCTGAAGTTGATCAAACAGATCATCAATCCTAGGTAATGGGTATCGATTCTTAATTGTAACCTTATTCAATTCTCTATAATCGATACACATTCTCATTGAACCATCCTTTTTCTTAACAAATAGCACTGGTGCTCCCCATGGGGATGAACTAGGTTGTATGAATCCTTTACTTAGTAATTCATCTAATTGCATTTTTAGTTCTAACATTTATGTGGGTGCTAACCGATAAGGTGCCTTGGCTATCAGTGTAGTTCCTGGAATTAGATGAATCCTAAATTCTACTTCCCTATCTGGAGGTAATCCTGGTAACTCTTCTGGAAATACATCCGGATATTCTAAGACTACTGGTATTTCCTTAAGATCTTTACCCTTAGTACTAATGATTACCGAAATCATATACACTATTCCTTGTTTTCGTTCATAATTAGCAACTTTCATTACTGATATGAACTTCATGGGCTTACGCGGTTTATCTCCTGCAATCCTAATTACTTCTCCGGTGGGTGATTGAATTTCTATGGAATTCTGATCACAAAGGATTCTAACATGGTTGGCTACTAACCAATCCATTCCTAATACAACATCAAATTCAGCTAAATTCATCGGCAACAGTTTTGCAGAGAATTTATGTCCTAAATGTTCTATGTTTTCTTCTTGCAAAACTTTATCTATTTTAACTGAATTTCCGTCTGCCGTTTCAACGGTAAAAATCTGCCTAATATTGGTTAAAGGTAAATTAAGAGCTTGGAAGAATGAAGTATTTATAAAACTTTGGTTCACACCAGAGTCAAATAATACTTTGGCGTAAATGTTGTGAACTAAGAACGTACCCGCTATCACATCTGGGATGAGTTCTGCTTCTTGAGTGGTCAGCTGAAATGCCCTGGCATTCTTCTTAATAGTTCCGTCGGTCGCCTTAGTTTTGTTGTCTGCTGGTTTGATTAATTTAGGACATTCTGTTTTGAAATGTCCTGCCTCTCCACAATTGTAACAAATTATGGATTTCTTCCTGCAATTTTCTTCACGATGCCCTACATTTTTGCAAAAATTGCAATATACTTTGCATTTTCCAAAATGTTTCTTTTTGCAATTTTGACAGAATGGCAAGGTTGAAGATTGCCCTGTTCCTTTTCTCTTGAAGCTGTTATTATTACCCGTACGAAATCCTTGGGTAATTTTATGAGCCAGTTCCTTCTTTCTGTTTTCATCTTGTGTGCGTACCAATTCATCGGTTAGGGTATTAGCTAATTCCACAGCATCGTCAATAGTGCGAGGTCTCGCAGCTTTAACAATGTTGCGGATTTCACTAATCAGTCCCCAAATGTAGCGAGAAATGAGTACCGGTTCTGGCGAAGCCAGTGTTGGTACCACTCTAGCATACTCAAAGAATGTCGAAGTATAACCGCGACAATCTACACCCATCATCCGATGATTTAGGAACTTATTTGTCATCTGTTCCTTTTCATACTCGGGACAGAATTTTCTTTCTACAAAACCCTTAAATTCTTCCCAAGTCATGGCATAAGCTATCATTCTTCCTTTTGATTGTAACACAGTGTTCGACCATTCAAGTGCTCCTTCCTTGAAGAGATTTGATGCGTACATGACCTGATCATCTTTAGCACATTTACTTATTGCAATGACTGCTTCGGTTTTCTCTAACCAACGCAGTGATGCAGTTGCTCCTTCATTGCCTGCAAATTTAGTGGGTTTACAAGCAAGAAATTCTTTGAAAGTGCAACCAGGCGTTGCAGTTTTCATTTTCTTTGGTAATGGAGCTTGATGTGGTTCCCCATTATGATTAACATGATCATTGCCTCCATTTACACTATTACTGAAGTTATCTTCAGAAATACGTTTACTAGGAACGATTTGTTGCGGTTCGATTGGATTCTTTACAGCAGCAACGATGGCTGGAATAGCATTGGCTATCCCTTGAGTAACAATATTTTCAATATCTTGTCTAGTCATATATTGATCTCCTGGATGTTGCTCAGACTGATTAACCTCATTTACTGGTTCATTACCAATGTTTGCCATCTGATAATTAATTTTATATAAATAATTAGTATAAATACAAATATAATAAAACAGTTTGCACATAATCACATTAACATGTATAACCAAAAATTATTGATTTCACAAGTTTCATTATATTATGCCTCGTACACACGATTATCATACAACGTTTTATTGTTAAGTTATTACACATACTGGTTATTATGATTATTTATTAACAAATATTCCTGCAAACTCCCATTATCTAGTCAGCTAATTTCTTAAAAACGACGCTCCCTTTCGTCATTGATGCGTGCGAAGTATCGTATATATTAGGTGTATATTTTAAGCCCCTTTAACACTTATTTTAGCCAAGTTTTAAATTTATAAAACACGATATTTTACTAACACTAAACACACATATGGGCAAGTGCACCCATCGTGAGCGTAGTATAGCGTTGGTAAGATACCGAGGTCGTCCAAGGACACAAGAGCTTTTAGTACCGGTTTATCCTCAACGTCTAACCAAAATAAAAAGTTTAGAAAAATGTTTTAAGCTAAGAAAAATAAAAAACTAACTAAAATGCTGAAAAATAAAAATAAAAGAAAAACAGATAGACAAGATGAATCACTTGGTTCCGACTCGTATCTAGTATAACCTTTGATTATTTCCGCACTTTTGCACATAATTAAGAGATTATCTTAGTTATTGTAGTAGGCCCCTCTTTTGAAGGTGACGTTACCCTCACCCCAGTAGTTTGAGTCAGCAAGGATACAATCCTAAAAGGGTGGATTATTGGAAGATAATGAATTAAGTTATTAATGCAGTATTATGGTAGGCCCCGCTTTTGGCGGTGACGTTACCCTCGGCTAAGTAGTCTGAGTCAGCAGGGATACAGTCCTAAGTAGCCGGGTTATAGTATTAATAGTAGTTAACTTATGAGGGGATCAAAGAGTTTGGACCCCCGCCATCCAATACCGTGAAGTATTGAAGGAGATCCTACTAAATTTGACCCAGGTCCATTGCAGGACCTCTAAACGCTGAACAATGGCAAGACCTTTACCAAACCGTTCCCTTAACCCCCGACCAGGTAGCCAACATACCTCCATATAGATCGTGGAGATATGAATGGTGAAAATCCTTTATTTTATATAGACAGTAAAATAATGCCAAGACACCACGGACAAACGATAAGGAAAGATCACCTTCAACATAAGTAACTAGTTATTCAAGTCATTAATACAAAACCAAATAAAAAGTGCAAAAGATTAGAAATAAAAAGTATTATACTAGACACTTTGTCTTCACCAAGTGATGTAAGAGACTTAGGCAAACATGGTCTTGATTGTCAAGAACTCTTACGATCAATCTTGGATCCCGAGACGACTCACACACTCTACGATGGACAATGGATGATGGTGGTGGGTGATGGTGTTATGGTGGTGGTGGGTGGTGGATGAAGTGTGAGAGAGGTGGTGTGCCAAGGGATGAGTTGAAATGAAACCAAGCACTCCTATTTATAGGCTGAACAGAGGGCTGGGCACGGCCCCGTGTCCGCTGGGCACGGCCCCGTGCCTGTCTGACACTCTCTCTCTCTTCATTAATTGTAATTCACAATTACAATTAATGCGCCTGCAGTACTTTCGACACGCCCCCGTGTTCGCTGGACACGGCCCGTGGTGGGCAATAGAAGCTTCTATAGGTTTGTCTTTTCTGCTGCTTCTTGGGCATGGCCCCGTGCTGGCTGAGCACGGCCCGTGTTCAGTCCTCTGCCTTCTCTATTTTGCTTGGGAAGATGCCGTTGAGGGGTCGGGCAGTCCACTTATGTTCCTTTCCTTGTATTTATGTTAGATTTAGCTGCCTTTTTGCTTCTTTTGTGAATTTGAGCTCATTTAATCCTGAAAATACAAAAGGAAGACAAAAACACTCTTTTTCCAACATTAGTACTTAAAAGGGGTTAGTTTTATGCCTCATTTGATGTAATTTATATGTTGCATTTTACACACATCAAATACCCCCACACTTGAACTTTTGCTTGTCCTCAAGCAAAACTCCTTAATATGTGGCTTACACTCCCAAATGGAATAGGTAGAAGAGAAGGTTTTGGGCTTGTCGTAGAGTGTCGGGAATCCAAGATCTTTTTGGGTTTTATTTTTATCTATTTACAATCCTATTCGTAATGATTTATTTAGAACATTTCATAGGAGAAATTACTTATTTAGGCATAACATGCCTTTTTTAAAATCCCATTTATATGCAAGTTCACATACCTCACGGGAGAAATCACTCACACTCGGCCGAAGGTGTATTTTTAGTGAATCACTCGAGAGCGGCATGGAACTTATTCCTACCATAAGCTTGCCAAGCAATCAATCCTCCTCCCTTTTAACTTTTATACATTTGTAAATATCAAGAGGACTTTGTGGGTTAAGGGTTAGGCTTGGGTTAAAGGTAGGTGGTTGGGATAGTGGTTAGAGGTTAGTAGAAAAAGGGTGAAAAAGCGTAACAAGTGTCGGTTTTCGTAAGACTTTCTATTTTTGTAACTTTTTATTTTGATGAAGCTTTTATTCAAACAAAGTTATTTTTGATGAACTTGTTTGTTTATTTTCTTTTTGCTTCATCATCAACAGATTTTTTTTTCACCTTACGAAAAACTGAACTTGTTACTAAAACAAAGGGTTAAAAATAAAAAAGGTTTTGGTGGATAAAAGTGTTTTGTTTGGGTGATGAAATGAAAAGGTTTAGGCTCAAAGGGGCTAACTAGGGGGATTTTTGGGTAGGTGGTAAAAGAAAAAGAAAAATAATGGTGTAGAAATAAAAAGGGTTAGTCCTAATGCCTCCATCATTTACTTACTTGGGTTTAAGTTGATAAGGACCGGGAATGTATCGTCATGGCAAGTTCTAGAATTGTAAGAACCAAGCGGCTATTCACACAAGAAACGAAAAATGAGCATTTAGTTTAATTATATGTAATTGTATGCTCAATAAAGGCTCAAAACTCACTTTTGTGGGAATGGGTTTTTTATGTGATCAAGTATATATAATCAAATTTTAACTAAGTTTGTCATGCCTTTTCATAATTTTCCTATGTTGGTTCCTTTTATCACTACGCTATCGGTTGTAAATTCGTAAAAATATAACCTTTTTGAGAACTTGAATTTCCCGAGTTAAACCTAGACAAGTAAAAAAAAATGAAATTTTTTTTTTTTGAAAAAATTTGGGGTGATTAGCGGTTCCAATAGAGTTTTGTGTAAGGCTTGTATTTAGGACTTGCAAAATTTCAAGGTTTTAGCATCCCCCCACACTTAAATTACACATTGTCCTCAATGTGTCCCAAAAATAAATTTTTAGGTTGATTAGATGTGTAAAATGGTGTTAAAAAGCAAAAATTTTGTGTTACTGGGCGCTGAACACGGCCCCGTGTTATCCGGGCACGGCCCCGTGTTCAAGTGCCAGTAACAAAATTAAAACAAGAGAAACAGAAGTCTGGACACGGGGGCGTTTTGGGTGAACACGGCCCGTGTCCAGTTACCTGAACTGAGCAGTTTTCTGCAGGGGGTTCAACTCGGGGGCGTGTTGGTTGGACACGGCCCGTGTTGAACCTTCTGAAATGGAGAGAATTGTCGGGTTGCCTTGTTCTTGTGCATGAGGTCATTTTTCTCGTTCCCCTTTTCATCCCTTACCACCATGAGTGTGTTTTATTCCTTATGAACCATCAAACTTTTAAAAAACCATCATTTCATTGCATCATAGAGATAACTTACATAATCCTAAATATTAAACTAGATAAAACCGAGAAATATTAAATCATGGAGTTCTAGCCTCTATTTTATTTTAATTAGCAAAATTTCCAAGAGACTATTAATCTTTGGTTAGACAAGGCCTTTTAGAACTCCTTCTTCCGGGTGCGGTTCTCCTCACATGTCGGCGAGCCACTCCTCCACCTCCCTTGGAAGGAGAAAAGAAGGTTCATTGGCATTGGTTTGAGGAGTTTCGATTTCCACCGGGATCTCTTGTTGGTGCTCCATGGGAGGTTCCGCTGGCAAATCTTCTCATCCGGTAGGGTTGTTAATTCCGAGTGCCAGGTTCCAATCCTGTTGAGGGAGGACTGGTTCCATTGGGGGTGCTACAAGAATATTTAACCTCTGGTGCAAGAGGTTAATTTCTTGGAAGCTACTTACGAGTCCCACCGTAAGATCGTTAATACGGTCGATTAGGACCTCCTCTACTGATGTCATTTCGTCGAGAGCCTCCCTTAATGCTACCACATAGTGCACAAGTGTAGCTTCAATGGAGGGCCTCCTTCCTCTTCGGCTGTTTGACGAATGCACAGAAGATGTTTCGCTGTTTTCACTCGACATCCTAGGATAGCTTGAGAGAAGATTCCCGCAAATCTCTGTCCCAAGTTGGTCCAAATGTGCAGAATTCTTGGCTGCATTTATAGAAAATGACAGCATCCTGGACACGGCCCCGTGTCCAGTGGACACGACCCCGTGTGCAAGTGAAGTTTTGACACAGTTTGTCCGTATTCTGACGTACTGATCAGAATGGAATCTTTTGATGGACACGGGGGCGTGTTGGCTGGGCACGGCCCCGTGTCTAGGGACTGTTTTATGAAGTTGTCTAGTTTTTTAAGGAACTTGTTAGTATCGGGTGGCTCCTGATTGGTTGGAACAACCCCATAGTGCCTAAGATACCTTAATTACCCTAGACTAAGGCGAGAACGCAAGAGGTTGTCGGTGAGGGTAATTCCTATTTTTATTCTAGGTGGACAAGTCCAACCCTTTTCCGGGCTCTCGTTAAAGAAGGTGTATGCCGAATCGCTCAGGTCTATGTATGCACCGAACGAAGTCGATGGGGAGTCCTTCACGGCACAATCGGCACAGGGATGACTATCGTCCACGTCTTTGCTAGGTATGAAGGTATTTTCGGGAGCAACGAGGTCGTCGGAATGCGGTTCCAACATTTCTTCATGGTTATCGTCTTGGGGTGGATTAATAAAGTCCTTCCCAAGCTCTTTTAACCAATTCAGAATTAGCTTTTCTAGTTGAAATAACTCATCAAGGAGCATTTCCCCTAGAATATCTGGCTGGGCGCATTCGAGGGAGAAATAGTGCTTATTTTTACTTTCGCCCCTCTTAAGGTTGTAAGAAGTTGGTGGGTCCATGTAGTGGGGCCTATAATTTAGAAAGTAGCATTTTACTTCTTCATGTTTGCCACCACATAATTGACACCACGTACCATAAGAGTGCCGAAAGTAAAAACAATTAATATCACTCATGTTTATGTCAGAAATTACCAACCGCCGGGATCTAACGGTTCTGTTTTCAGTAACTGAAACTTGGGTACGGGGGCGTGTTGAGTGGGCACGGCCCCGTGTTCAGCTTACTGTCTGACTCAAAATAGGATTGCCAGTTCCAATGATTTAGCACGGGGGCGTGTTCAGCGGGCACGGCCCGTGCTGAGCTCTGCAGAAGCTGAAAAACTAAGAAAAACCTAAAAAATTGAAAAATAAAAAGAAAAATGGTTAGGCCGTTGATTCCTAACTTTCTTAAAATCCTTGTGTCCCCGGCAGCGGCGCCAAAAACTTGATGCGTGCGAACTGTCGTATATATTAGGTGTATATTTTAAGCCCCTTTAACACTTATTTTAGCCAAGTTTTAAATTTATAAAACACGATATTTTACTAACACTAAACACACATATGGGCAAGTGCACCCATCGTGAGCGTAGTATAGGGTTGGTAAGATACCGAGGTCTTCCAAGGACACAAGAGCTTTTAGTACCGGTTTATCCTCAACGTCTAACCAAAATAAAAAGTTTAGAAAAATGTTTTAAGCTAAGAAAAATAAAAACTAACTAAAATGCTGAAAAATAAAAATAAAAGAAAAACAGATAGACAAGATGAATCACTTGGTTCCGACTCGTATCTAGTATAACCTTTGATTATTTCCGCACTTTTGCACATAATTAAGAGATTATCTTAGTTATTGTAGTAGGTCCCTCTTTTGAAGGTGACGTTACCCTCACCCCAGTAGTTTGAGTCAGCAAGGATACAATCCTAAAAGGGTGGATTATTGGAAGATAATGAATTAAGTTATTAATGCAGTATTATGGTAGGCCCCGCTTTTGGCGGTGACGTTACCCTCGGCTAAGTAGTCTGAGTCAGCAGGGATACAGTCCTAAGTAGCCGGGTTATAGTACTAATAGTAGTTAACTTATGAGGGGATCAAAGAGTTTGGACCCCCGCCATCCAATACCGTGAAGAATTGAAGGAGATCCTACTAAATTTGACCCAGGTCCATTGCAGGACCTCTAAATGCTGAACAATGGCAAGACCTTTACCAAACTGTTCCCTTAACCCCCGACCAGGTAGCCAACATACCTCCATATAGACCGTGGAGATATGAATGGTGAAAATCCTTTATTTTATATAGACAGTAAAATAATGCCAAGACACCACGGACAAACGATAAGGAAAGATCACCTTCAACATAAGTAACTAGTTATTAAAGTCATTAATACAAAACCAAATAAAAAGTGCAAAAGATTAGAAATAAAAAGTATTATACTAGACACTTTGTCTTCACCAAGTGATGTAAGAGACTTAGGCAAACATGGCCTTGATTGTCAAGAACTCTTACGATCAATCTTGGATCCCGAGACGACTCACACACTCTACGATGGACAATGGATGATGGTGGTGGATGATGGTGTTATGGTGGTGGTGGGTGGTGGATGAAGTGTGAGAGAGGTGGTGTGCCAAGGGATGAGTTGAAATGAAACCAAGCACTCCTATTTATAGGCTGAACAGAGGGCTGGGCACGGCCCCGTGTCCGCTGGGCATGGCCCCGTGCCTGTCTGACACTCTCTCTCTTCATTAATTGTAATTCGCAATTACAATTAATGCACCTGCAGTACTTTCGACACGCCCCCGTGTTCGCTGGACACGGCCCGTGGTGGGCAATAGAAGCTTCTATAGGTTTGTCTTTTCTGCTGCTTCTTGGGCACGGCCCCGTACTGGCTGAGCACGGCCCGTGTTCAGTCCTCTGCCTTCTCTATTTTGCTTGGGAAGATGCCGTTGAGGGGTCGGGCAGTCCACTTATGTTCCTTTCCTTGTATTTATGTTAGATTTAGCTGTCTTTTTGCTTCTTTTGTGAATTTGAGCTCATTTAATCCTGAAAATACAAAAGGAAGACAAAAACACTCTTTTTCCAACATTAGTACTTAAAAAGGGTTAGTTTTATGCCTCATTTGATGTAATTTATATGTTGCATTTTACACACATCATCATACTTCCAAGTAACTCTTTCTCCAATATCCCTAATCCTATTTCCTGCATCAATTAACTCTTCGCCCCAAAGACGAAGTTCAGTCAGATTCTCCGGGCTCATAGTTGGATATGGTGGAGGTTCTGGGTCAACTTGTGGGAAAAATGTATCAGGGTTGTTTAAAAGATTTTGGTATTGCCAATCAGTTGTCCACCATTCATCTAATTCTACTGGTAGTGGTTGAGGTTGGACAATAGGATCTGGAATAGTAGGTTCCAGATTGATTGGGATTGGAACTTCTAGTGGGTAACTAAAAAGATCTTCTTCAGTAAATATAAGGTTTGGATTAGCTGGTTCAAGGTTTCCATCGGCAGGTCCGATGAGGTCACTCATTACTAATTTATGATCTAAAACTTCCCAGGGAGTCATTTTCTGTTTCTGTCTAGAACTTTCTCCGATTTCTCTTTCTGTTTGCTTAAAACTCTTTTCAGTTTCTATCTCTACTTGATTAACATTTTCCTCAATTTCTATCCCTTTTCCTTTGTCTTTTGGTTCTTCAGTTTTAGTAACCTTTCTTGTTGCTGGCTTTTTCCTTCGTACACGCCTCCAGCCCACAAATCTGCTTCTTTTCTTGGTTTTAGGTTTTGCCAGGGGTTTGGATTGAAATTCCATGGGTTCTTCTTTATCAGCGAAGTAACCGGTGAATTCCTTGGAAACTTCTATCTTAACGGGATAGAGGTTAAGATTTTCTAAACCTTCAGATATCTCATTCATGCTGTTTAGCATATATGCAAAATACATACCAAATGTCAAAATAAAATAACAAAATTTTATAGATAACCCGTAAATATTATTGCATACATAAAACAACTGACAAGTAAATTATACTACGATTTACTGTAAACTTATTTTACTAAATAAGGTTTCTGGAAAATAAAAGTGCTAAAACTTTTTGAGTATTTAGAGATTTGCATTTTCTGCTACTGTGGCTAGCATATAAAGATTTGCCCATTTCTCATCTAATTTGTCCTCCCAAGGTGATTTATTGATTAAGTCCTGGGTTTCTTGTTTAACTTTCTTCTCTCGGTTTTTCCTTATTTCCTCCTGGCTTTTCCTAATAATCAAACTTCTTTTATTAGGAGAAAGTGGTTCCTCGTAATGTGCCTTACGGACAAATATTCCTTCTTCAGGAATTACATAAGGTTTTGTTTGGGACGAACTTCCCTTCTCGTTGGATGACCTATCTAGTTTAAGATAGATGTTTGACAGCTTTTGTTTACCCATACTGTAATTAACAAATAATCAGTTAATAAAACACATAATCACATAATTGGCAATCAGTAAAATTAAGTATTTCTAAATACTTAATAGGCTTAGATCAGTGGCTCTGATACCACCTTATTTCTGTCACGACCCCCGACCCGGTTTGACCCGTTTCAGGAGCCGCGGAACAGAAATCCCGTGGTATTTAATTAACAGCGGAAGTTTCTTCAGGATCTTTTTAAAACTGAAATATTTCCCGATTATTTTATTTCACAATTCGAGATAAAACCCGGTAATTTACAATATTGAGATTTCACGAAGAAATCTTTTATTTTACAAAACATGTTTCTTTAGTTTATACTGAGCCACTTCCTTAAGCTGATCGTGCTTCACGGCACTTTTCCTGGATCACAACACCTGAAACATGTTTGAAAAAGGTTTTGTCAGCGGGAAATACTGAGTGAATCATTCTATTTACATAAAACGACTTGTTTGTTATAATTTACAGTACTAAGAGCGATTACAATGTCTCTATCTTTTAAATTAACTGATCCAGTTGTCACTTGACCGGACTTGTGACTGTGGACATATCACTTGTTGGGTCCGTTCACCAACAAATGATAAATAATTAGTAGCTATGTGCACATCCCCCCACATACTGGCAGTAATTTCAGATTACATAGACTTAATCCCTGTAATTATAACCTTTGAAAATAAACATGCTTTTGTAAATAGATTTGATAAAAAGAGAATGACTCACATTGCAGATTTAACAGAGCTTATCCTACTGATTAGCCTTGATAACCTAGTTTAAATAATCAGGCACACAAACTAGGTTAGTAACTTAATACAGCATTTCCGATAACTCACGAGATTAAAACCTTCACAACGAATGACAAAGTGCGATACTTAAACATCCATCGATTTAACGACGAATGACAAAGCATAAACCCTAATGTGGGCAGCACTTAAACATCCATTGGATAGTTTAATCGATCGGACATTGAATCGTAGCAGCGATCGAGTTATTACCCTGAATTGTGGCAGCACTTCGTGATCAGTGTGTGTTTTTGTAGTGATTATACTATAACTCAGCGTACAATTCAAAATTGAACGTCGAACGAACACTCAATTGCATGAAACAGACCCTACTATTTATACGTGAAATTGGTTTCCCCCGCGTGTCGCGGGAGATGTTGCTGATCCTGTCGCGACTCGCCTGGGGTGTTAATCTACCCTAGGGTAGCCTTGTCACTAGTATAGGCCTGCTGAGTCGACATTTCGTTAATTCTCATTTTTGACAGCGTTTTCCGTAGATAACTATAACTAGGGTTTACCCCCTCTTAGTTTTAGGGGCCCTAATCCTGATTCCAAATGTTCTGAAAATTTTAGGGATTATACAGAATCACTTGGGTTTCTCAATTAGGGTTTCCTATTGGTCAAATTAAAATAATAAATAGTACTTTTTGATGAGAGTTGTTACATTCCCCCTCCTTCCTCTCTTTTTTTCTTGTAGTGATCTTCGAACACGAAAACTTATGGAGGAGGCTTAATCCTTTCTGGAGGAGACAATACAAAAATAAAGATCCTTTCTAAAAGTCTTCAATATAGAACCCAGTGATGTTATACCATGTGACATATGTGCCTCCATGGCCATCAAACAAATACCAAATCAATGAAATATTGTGTTTCATACTTGGGAATTGTATAAATATGTGTATCATTTGCACATATCAATTCTTGTTCGATTTCGAGCTTTAAATCGCTTTCTAGAAAGTTATAGGCGAACTAATGCATAAACGTAATCAGTTTAATGCGAAAAACACTCCGGAACAGTGACATGGGCTTAACATACCTTAAATAACCTTTACATAACTTAAAAATAAGTTTTGGAGGGTTTGGTGTGTCGAAATCAAATTTATTCGATCGCAGGGAATATTTGCATCAAACTGCAAAAGTCTACCGAATCGAATGGTATCGAACATTCCGGAACTTGACCATAAGTTAAACATGCCCTAAATATCCTTTACATAGCTTAGAAATAGGCTTTGAGGTGTTTGGTGCGCAAAAACAAACTTTTTGGTCAAACAGGGACTAAAAGCGTCAAAAAGTGCACAAGTTTGCATTTTTGCGCATATCTTACGTTCTGAATATATCCGGACATCCAAAACTTTATGTAATCATTAAAATATTTTACTTTAGTGATTGGCATGGTAAATTTCCATTCGTCGCGTAATTTGGATCGTTTTTCGCGTCCGTTCATGTTTCGTCGTAATTAACCGAACAACGCAACCGTACGACCAAACGAACCGACATCCTAGATGTTTTTGAGCATGTTTCATGTTCCCTATACTTTAACTTCATTTTGGAGCCTTGAAATGAGGTTAACGGGCCTTAAATGTGTCAAAAATGGCATTAAACACTTGCAGGGACTAAAGCTGTAAATAACAAACTTGTTTGCTGATCTGCCTTCGGTCGCGGGCCGCGTAGGCCAGGCCTCACTCCTACGCGGGGCACGATAGACCATTAGGTCTGCAAAAATCTGTTTCCAGCTTGATCCAGTTGTTCCCTTGTTTTTGCACATGGTTTAATCAGTCTAGGGGCTTGTTTTAGGTGCCCATGGTATTCTAAAACAGGGGGTACACTTGTAGGGTCTTGATCAAAGCTCGGTTATCGAGGAACGATCCTAACGGTTCTTGATTTCCTATAAATACCCAACCCCACTTCATTCCAAACCCACATTGATCTGATTTTATGCTCTAAGTTGAAGCTTTATGCTTCATACCTGAGTATTTAAATCAAGATCTACCAAGCTTGAACCCTTTGTAAGTATTCTTTCGTACTCTTATGCGTTTTCAAGCACGAAAGTCAAACAGTGTTTGACTTTCTGCTTTGACCGGTCAATGGTCAACACGAAGTTCGTTTGAACTTCGCAACGTGAGCGTAATCACGATGGTCATAGTCCCTTGTGATTACCACGATGGTCAAATACCTACAGATTACCACGTTGATTAGGTATAGTGACGAGTCATAGTTTCGGTTAAAATGCGTATTCATGCGTATTTTCCAACCAAACTATTCTTGGGTATCAAAACCGTTTGTTTTGATATCAAACTTGTTTTCTAACTTCGTTAAACATATTTTAACATGTTTAACTCGTCACTTTAGGTTTAGTGCTTATATATGGTCGTAAGATAAGCGGTCTAAACAACCGCTTAGACTTTCGAACCCGACCAGTTTGGTCGATCATTAGGATCCGACCAAACATGTTTTGTGACCATAGTTGTATAGGGAATAACCTTCCGAGGTTATACCTTATGGTCACTTCGTTTAGTTAGTTGTATGATAGGTAATTTATATGCCTTAGGAAAATGACCAAAATGCCCTTTTTACGCATAAATTCATTTTAAGCATATGTAACCTAAATTTTTATATCTAAACTGATTAGGTAACATTATTAGACATGTTAAGGCATATAATACTTGTCATAGGACTAATTAGGCGGTCCGAACGAGTTTTACGCGAACGACGCGTTAAGGTAGCGTAAGTTACCTAAACGGGTCGTAATGGGTCGTAAGCACTTAGGTTAGGTTTCAATTTAGTATGTTAGCTTTGTTAAACCATATCATATGAGTTCCAATACTCATTTGGTTTACGAAACCTCATTCTATCCGATCTTCCGATTTAGGTCTGGTTTATTAACATAGTTACATATATTAGGTGTCGTTTGATTCTGTGATCCCTCTAGCTTTGCTTGGTTGTTATTCAAGACTTCTAAGCATCCTCAAGTGAGTACATAGTCCCCTCTTTTACTGTTTTCAAACATTTTGGGGTGAAACACATGTGCCTACTTGTTACTTTCATGCTTTTCATGTTTTTATATCATATACTTGCTATGTTCATTAGTACACATATAGTACATGATTTCATCCATGTTTTTGCTATGTATATTTTATTAACATGCTAGTACATTGATTTATTAAACATACTTGTTTCATATGCTCGTTTCAGCACATGTACACATTGTTTTACGTCACATTCATGCTATGTATGTTCTTTTATTGCATACTTAGTACATTGTTTTACATCACATTCATGCTATGTATGTTCTTTTATTGCATACTTAGTACATTGTTCTACATCACATTCATGCTATATATGTTCATTTATTGCATACTTAGTACATTTGTTTTCACTTAACATGCTTACATTTGGTATGACATTTGGTTTGTTTAAATGGGACAAAAATACATTCATTAACATTGATCACGCCGCTTGGTAGTAAGTAATGGTACCATAGGAATTGACAACTCCCATCCCTGGAATCCTAGGTTTGTTTGGACGTAAGGGATAACTGAATCCAATATACATAGTTTAGATAAACCTTTAACTTCGTTGAAGGGTTTGTCGCCACAGTCGCAAGGCTTGGATGTATGCATTTTAACATTACCGCATAGATGTTTGTATCAGTAAGGCGTGCATGGATTTTACAAAGCATAACTTTTGATTTATTCAAATACTTTGTTTTGTGCATTTTTACATATGGGTTAAGTAGTCACTTTTTACTTACCGTACATGACATTTGTTTACACATTACATGATTTACATTTTGACAATAGACATTGTTTACACATAAACATTTTGACATTGACAAGACATTTTGGTGGTTTGTTTGGGTAAGTGAATTAAATAACGGGGCATGTGTAATATGATAAAAGCATGGTGGATAATCCGTTGGTACTTCCTATATATAAGTGCTTTTATGATATTACATATCGTAGCGTTATTTAAACCATTTCAATTTAGACATGTTACATTTTACACAGATAACATCTTTTCACATAAACATTGTTTTACAAACAACATATTTTATACAAATTCATTTTACTTGGTTATTTATTTATCTATGCATCTTTCTTTTATATCATCTGATTTCTTATCACTTTTTGTATGATTTATAAAATAAAATGTAACATCCCAAAAACGGGTTTGGTAATCAAACCACGTTAATAGTAAAGACGGGTAAAATACCGTTAGTGGTAAAAAAAATTAACCCGGTAAATATTTGGATTTAAATAAGAAATCCTAATATTATATATGAACGAATCAAAGTTTTAAGGAATTAAGTCTATGAGAGCCTGAATTAACGGGACTCAAAATAAACTGGGTTATAACTCCCGGAACCCACTAAATAACTAGGAATATCAACCTAGTTAGTCTAGTGTTTTAAAAATAATGCGGAACTTGATGTAGTAACCTTTATAAACCCGGGTAAAGTTGAGGGACTAAAATGGTTAAAGTGAGAAATAGGTTTTTATTAATTAAAATCTAAAACACCAAAACACACACCTTTGTGTGTGTTCTGGTCGTACAAAACACAGGGGCCAAGAAGAGCTCTCAAGCTCAAACCCTAACATCCATAAAATCAGCAAATTGAAGGGGTAAATCCAACCCAAATCGAAATCCAAGCATGAATTCGTGATCACCTTGATGAAGGGATCATAAGGTATGCCAAATTTCATTATTTAGTTCCATCTTGAATTTTAGATGAACTTGTGAGATTCGAATCTGAGCTTGCATGTTCGTTGTTTGGATGAAATTAGGGATGAAACTATGTCTAGGAGTAAACCCTAGTCATTTATTTGTTAAATTGATGTTCATGATTGTGAATTCATAATCATACACTCATGTGTCAAGTGGGTTTTGATTATGTAGAAAAGATGATAATATAGTTGTGTTAGAAATCATCATAAGTGATAGTAGATGCAAGATACTTGAACAATTTGCAAGTTTGAGTATTTGATCATACATGATAATGGTTGAATCTTGATGTTAATCTTGGTAAAAATAACTAGTTATGAACTAGTTAGTAAATATGTAAAATTATGCCCACTAGGTGTTCGTTAAAATGCCTCAAAGAAGGCTCGAAACTAGAATTTTGTAGTTAAAACACCTAATTGTGATGTTTTGGCTATTATGCAAGATGTGATTAAAAAGAGTTCTAAATGTGATAAACGTGGTTAGAACTTTGGTTAAAACGGTGGTCTAAAGATAACGCCTACTGGGTAATTAAAGAATGCCAAAACTAGTTGATGAACTCGAATATGCAATTAGCATACCAATGGGCATTTGACTTTTAAAAGGGTCAAACTGACCTATAATACAATAAGTAGTAATTTTGATATGAAATGCATAAGGTGGAATAATCGTATTACATTATGATTAAACTAACCACCTTGAAAACGATGATGATAGTTTGACGCGTAACAAGCTAGGTGAAAGCTTGATGAGGGAGCGGATCAAACAAATCAAGAAGGAAAAGGAAAGCGTAATTCGGATGAAAGGTAAGTGAAACTTACACACTTTTGTAGAATACTTGTTTACTTTACAAGTAATAAATGCGATAATGATAATAATGAAAATATGGTTTCCGACACGATTGGTACGAGTCGGAACATATAAAGGTGATAAAAACCATGGTTTATGGTAAACAGGATAAATCGGTAAATTGGTCATGTAATGACTAAGAGATTATGAGTTTTGATAAGATTACCGCGTAGTGTAATCTAATATTGAGAAAAAGGGGTAAAAATGGAAATTTAGTCAAGTGTCGACTAATGTAAATTAACAATAAAAAGGGCACCCATGGCGTAAGCCGAACGGGTCAAATTTGTGAGAATTGAGTTAAAGAGAAAAAGAGGGGTCAAGTGGTAACATCCGACATGGGCCGGATGTGTAAATTTGAAATTTAAAACCTCGTTTTACTACATATGTAAATGTTTGGTCATATGAGCCAAACGGGTCAAATGGTGATGATAACACCATTTGACAATATCGACTAATATGGTTGCCAAGTCTTATGCTAACAGGACCGATTAGCGATTCGGATACTTCCGTTTCCATAGAAAATGTGATAATAAAAGCGAGGTATAAATCGGGTCTATTTGTTGATCCGAGCCAGGTACGCATATTTATGTTGTAGTTAAAAGTGATATCTTGGTCGAATAATTGGTGAGAGTCCTTCATTGTAAAAGAAGGACCAAAATCAACCAAAACGCCCTTGTAGGCTAAATCGAACAAACAACCCTTAGAGGTTGTTTGGAAACGAGTCTTATGATTAAACAAAAGCTTAGAATAAGTGTAGATGTTGATAGATGTAATACGTTAGCCAGATAGCTCTATTTGAGTCTTACCGTAAAATAACAATCCGAAGGGTAAAACTCGGAACATATAGATATACACATTGAAATCCAACACACAAAGAGTTGTAGTTGAATATTACTTGATAAGAAATGTAGGAATAAGATGCTAGAAAGGAATGAAAGCGATTTCAAGCTTTAAAGTGCTTAAATACCCTTAACGGGTCAAAATAAGCATACGAGCATAAACGGGTTTAAATGGTGTAATAAACCTATGATTAGAACCTAATATAGTAGGTAACATTAATTTGAAGAAGTGTAGGTGATGTAGGAATCAAACAAATATGTTTGTTTGATAAAATGCATAAACGGGTCAAAATTGGGAAATAGGGCGATAAGCCGAAGACTTAAAAGTCTGAAATTTTGTTAAACCGGATGTTAGATTTTAACTCCATATGATGGAGAATCAAATTACAAACACGTAGGAAGAAACGGGAGGTTAAACGGGTAAACGGTTCAAAAGTTACGCGCGTTTTAGTGCATACGAACGACGAAACGGAACTGCAGAAAACTGCAAAATGGGCCAGGCGTCGACGACGCGGGAAGTGAAGTCGTCGACGCCGCTTGGAAAACATGTTTTTCTGTTGACGCCAGTTTCCTCTGGTTGACGCGGGAAGTGGAGTCGTTGACGCCACCTAACTCGGAAAAAATGCTATTTTTGTCATTTTTAACCCCTGTACTTGTTTGAACTTCATATTTGACTATCAAAACTAACTTTTAAGTTGGTTTTGATTATAGGTGATTGCCAAGAGTGCCCGGATGAAGATCAAGCTCGAAGAGGAACCGAACACGCTCAAAACACAAGCTTCCGCACCTGATTATATCGCCATTTTTAAATGGCGAAGTTGTTCACATTAAACTATCCGGATAACTTTTGTAAAATTTTTAGATTACTCGTATTTTCTAAGGATACTTAATAGTAATTACATGGTTGTTTATCGATATTTATACGATAACCTTCAAATTAATAACTAGGGTGTTACATAAAACATTTTACAAGGTTCATGACTAATTTTTGTTAAACATTTTCTTTAAACTTATAAGTCATGAATCCTAAATTAATAAAACCTATGTATCTCACATACATTTTTATGCTGACGTACCTATTTTCACATGTGTTTTCAGGAGTTGATGCAACGGATTGATCAAGATACACTTAGGCGAACTTGGGCCTTAGTGACAATAAAAGATGCAAGACTAGTTAATTATGTTATGTTCTTTGTTTTTAAGATGATGTAAACTCTTGAAATTCAATAAAACAAAATTTCAATTTCCATGTGTCATGAAACAATGATTCTGTTACAACACTCCCCGACGATTCCGTCGCGATTCGTTGTTTTACGAGGTCGGGGTGTGACAGAAGAGTTGGTATCAGAGCTCATGGTTATAGGGAATTAGGTTATTAGTAATGCTTCGACCTAGTCTATAACCTTCCTAGGACCCTAACACAAGATTCTTGTGTTTAGATCTTAAAACAATACCATCACTTATCCTTAGGTGACAACCGCAACAAGAACATAAATTTCAAATCCGCTTTGAAAACCAATCATCTGTTCTAGGGTGATTTATTATAAGGTTTTGAACCCTTTAAGTTTTCAAAAATCTTGTCAAAGTTGGGTCTTATAATGTGAACACGTGCAATCTGGAAGGGTGGATGCCTGTACTCTGAGTTTTCTGTCTAAGGCTAGAGTGTTCGTACAAATCCACATAACCGGACCAGTCACTCTTACCTGGGAACTCTTGGGGTGAGTATCCACTTATAGGCTAAAGCATGTCTTCGCGATACATTAATATGACCCGCTTACTTTGATTAGTCACCGTCTCATTTGTTTGCCTTAGGTAACAAACAAATGATCGCAATTTTTGTGCGTTGTCATTTTGTTTTGATTATCCGATAACATTTCACTTGTTTCCTCCTATGCCTTCCATTTTCTTAGGATGTCTCTTCATCGCATCGACACTCAAATGTCCGAGCAGGCTACCAAAATTGCCCAGCGAATAGGCGAAGTAATCCAGAAGACTGCTGAATTAGCCGTTGCCATGTCTCGTCTCCATGATGAAGCCACCCGAGAAGCATCAAAGGAAGCAGAAGCCAAGCCTTCACCAAAATCAAAGAAGCGTAAAGCTTCAAGGAACCCGCAGCGGTTGTACCAAATCAACCAGAACCTAGCCAGGTGGCAGCACCACCAGCCAAGAAGCCATACAACGGAACTGCACCCTTGTGCAACCAATGTAACCTTCATCATCATGCTAGTGTAAAGTGCCGCAAATGCCTAATCTGTGGACTTATTGGCCATACGGCAAGAGTTTGTCGTTCAGTCACTGTGCTAAACCAAGCTATTCAGAACCCTGTTCAATGTCAAGCAGATCCAGCACAAGCTTGTTTTCCTCCTGTTGCTTGCTACGCCTGTGGCGAGATGGTTCATTTCAGGAACCAATGCCCAAAGTTTGTCAATGCAAATCTGACCCACAGATGAGCATTTTCCTGATTAAAAGATGCTACTGC
This sequence comes from Helianthus tuberosus, assembly GCA_030545235.1. Taxonomy (NCBI): domain Eukaryota; kingdom Viridiplantae; phylum Streptophyta; class Magnoliopsida; order Asterales; family Asteraceae; genus Helianthus; species Helianthus tuberosus. The sequence continues at coordinate 27,406 of JARYGA010030392.1, forward strand.
TTTGAATTAGTTTAATTCTGTTGTTTTTGTTTCTTCTGTTTTTCTTGAACTTTGGAACAATGTGTTTAGTTATAAATAAATCATTGTTCGCAATTCTGATATACAAGTGTAGTTACATATGTGTATGGCATTTCCCTATGATACCTACATCAAGGAACTATGTTCTTTACAAACAACTCTTGTGTTCTTTCCTTTCAAGTGATTGCTCATGATTTTCTCAAAAATTCTAAAGTACTCGTTTCATTCTAAGAAACAAAGTACAGAATATAAGTGACAATTTTAGACGATTACTCAAAATGTCACTTTAAATCCTTGGTTAGATAACTAAGGATATTTTTCGATCTCGTACCCATATCATTACATTCTGGTTTTCATAACAACATACATAGTATAAGTTTTCAAAACAACCTTCCTGATTTCAAAATATTTCATATAGTTTGAAAACAATTTTAACACAGTACATTTACTTAATATATCAAATGCATGATTTCAAAAAGCATTATCCATGTTTTCAAAAACCTTATACACAATTTCAAATTCATCTCGCATGATTTTAACACATTTTATAAACATAATTACCTAATACATCTACCTTATGATTTCAAAAGTATTATGTAAGGTTTCAAAAACATTAAACACATTTCTAAAAGAACTCCATGCATAGTTTTCAAAAACATATTGCTCATACATTGACTTAACCTTCAAATTCTGCTTCATATGTCGCCTTGGCATATCTAGTACCTCAACTTCATGAGCATTTTACCTCATGTTTTGACTTGAGCACGTCCAGTGCAAGGTTTCGAAACATCTTCAAATTCCAAAATCCATATGGGATCTTCTTATCTTCACAATTAGATCCTTGTGGATGGTTACCGCTCAAATCGGAGTCCTTAATTGGATTCCTTGTGTACCTAAATTCGAATGTTACGATTCCTTGTAATTGAAATCGAATTTTCTTTTTAAGATCTTCCTATCTTCATAGTTAGATTCTTGATGATGTTTAAAGTGCCAAATAAAAATCCACGGATTGGATTCCTGGTGTGCTTTAAATACTCGTGTGCAAGTTACCAAACAAATTAACAAAATGATAACAAATTGAAGATCATGATAAGTAATTATGTGAATTACGTGATTATGTTTTATGTGTTGTATTTTTGTGTAATCCGACTTTTCATTATCCAGATCCTCGTAGAATCCTCCATATCTTCATATGAGGGATTCATAGTAGGATATCCAAAGGTACTACCTTAAATCCTAAATGGGCTTCTACGTAATAGTTAAGACCATTGGATTATATAGTACTATTCCATAATTCAAAAGAGACCCTTTGGGTGGTCTAGTTAAAAGATTGATTCAGAATCTGGTTAAGAATGGCATGTGATAATATAGCTGAAAAGACTCCTTGGTTGTCAATTTAAAAGAGATCATTTATTGATTTAATTAAAAGGACCCTATGGTGGTCTAGTCACAATCATCACAGGTTCGTTCATTGTTTTTCTTCCCCTACACATTATAAAATTCACTGTGTGGACTATGCAAGGAATTACGTAATTATGGATGCACACATAATTATGAATTTTAGTGCACGGAAACCACAGTAAGATTTATCATGTGTAAGAACCGATAGTGGCAACAATAATGAAACGTGAACAATGTAATGGAGGTACGGTAGACGCACCAATGGCGTTTCATATACTTGTATATAAGTGACCCTCTTACATTGCAAGCGTGATGTTATTTAAAGTTACTAGAAGTTCAGAAACCCTAACCAGTGTTGTTTTATCTTTTCGACTTCATGTTTCGAGCTCTCACAAGTTTCTTCTAAATAAATTTCGGGACGAAATTTCCTGAAGTAGGGGAGACTGTGACATCTGTGCCTCCACGGCCATCAAAAAAATACCAAATCAATGAAATATTGTGTTTCATACTTGGGATTTGTATAAATATGTGTATCATTTGCACATATTAATTCTTGTTCGATTTCGAGCTCTAAATCGCTTTCTGGAAAGTTATACGCGAACTAATGCGTAAACGTAATCAGTTTAACGCGAAAAACACTCCAGAACAGTAACATGGGCTTAACATACCTTAAATAACCTTTACATAACTTAGAAATAAGTTTTGGAGGGTTTGGTGTGTCGAAATCAAGTTTATTCGATCGTAGGGACTATTTGCGTCAAACTACAAAAGTCTACCGAATCGAATGGTATCGAACATTCCGGAACTTGACCATAAGTTAAACATGCCCTAAATATCCTTTACATAGCTTAGAAATAGGCTTTGAGGTGTTTGGTGCGCAAAAATAAACTTTTTGGTCAAACAGGGACTAAAAGCGTCAAAAAGTGCACAAGTTTGCATTTTCGAGCATATCTTACGTTCTGAATATATCCGGACATCCAAAAATTTAAGTAATCATTAAAATATTTTACTTTAGTGATTGGCATGATAAATTTCCATTCGTCGCGTAATTTGGATCGTTTTTCGCGTCCGTTCGTGTTTCGTCGTAATTAACCAAACAACGCAATCGTATGACCAAACGAACCGACATCTGAGATGTTTTTAGCATATTTCATGTTCTCTATACTTTAACTTCATTTTGGAGCCTTGAAATGAGGTTAACGGGCCTTAAACGTGTCAAAAATGGCATTAAACACTTGCAGGGACTAAAGCTGTAAATAACAAACTTGTTTTCTGATCTGCCTTCGGTCGCGGGACACGTAGGCCAGGCCCCACTCCTACGCGGGGCGCGATAGACCATCAGGTCTACAAAAATCTGTTTCCAGCTTGATCCAGCTGTTCCCTTGGTTTTGCACCATGGTTTAATCAGTCTAGGGGCTTGTTTTAGGTGTCCATGGTATTCTAAAACAGGGGGTACACTTGTAGGGTCTTGATCAAAGCTCGGTTATCAAGGAACGATCCTAACGGTTCTTGATTTCCTATAAATAACCAACCCCACTTCATTCCAAACCCACATTGATCTGATTTTATGCTCTAAGTTGAAGCTTTATGCTTCATACCTGAGTATTTAAATCAAGATCTTCCAAGCTTGGACCCTTTGTAAGTATTCTTTCGTACTTTTATGCGTTTTCAAGCACGAAAGTCAAACAGTGTTTGACTTTCTGCTTTGACCGGTCAATGGTCAACACGAAGTTCGTTTGAACTTCGCAACGTGAGCGTAATCATGATGGTCATAGTCCCTTGTGACTATAACTACTGATTACCACGTTGATTAGGTATAGTGACGAGTCATAGTTTCGGTCAAAATGCGTATTTTGCAACCAAACTATTCTTGGGTATCAAAACTGTTTGTTTTGATATCAAACTTGTTTTCTAACTTCGTTAAATATATTTTAACATGTTTAACTCGTCACTTTAGGTTTAGTGCTTATATAGGGTCGTAAGATAAGCGGTCTAAACAACCGCTTAGACTTTCGAACCCGACCAGTTTTGTCGATCATTAGGATCCGACCAAACATGTTTTGTAACCATAGTTGTATAGCGAATAACCTTCCGAGGTTATACCTTATGGTCACTTCGTTTAGTTAGTTGTATGATAGGTAATTTATATGCCTTAGGAAAATGACCAAAATGCCCTTTTTACGCATAAATTCATTTTAAGCATATGTAACCTAAATTTTTATATCTAAACTGATTATGTAACATTATTAGACATGTTAACGCATATAATACTTGTCATAGGACTAATTAGGTGGTCCGAACGCGTTTTACGCGAACGACGCGTTAAAGTAGCGTAAGTTACCTAAACGGGTCGTAATGGGTCGTAAGCACTTAGGTTAGGTTTCAATTTAGTATGTAAGCTTTGTTAAACCATATCATATGAGTTCCAATACTCATTTGGTTTACGAAACCTCATTCTATCCGATCTTCCGATTTAGGTCCGGTTTATTAACATAGTTACCTATATTAGGTGCCGTTTGATTCCGTGATCCCTCTAGCTTTGCTTGGTTGTTATTCAAGACTTCTAAGCATCCTCAAGTGAGTACATAGTCCCCTCTTTTACTGTTTTCAAACATTTTGGGGTGAAACACATGTGCCTACTTGTTACTTTCATGCTTTTCATGTTTTTATATCATATACTTGCTATGTTCATTAGTACACATATAGTACATGATTTCATCCATGTTTTTGCTATGTATGTTTTATTAACATGCTAGTACAATGACTTATTAAACACACTTGTTTCATATGCTCGTTTCAGCACAAGTACACATTGTTTTACATCACATTCATGCTATGTATGTTCTTTTATTGCATACTTAGTACATTGTTTTGCATCACATTCATGCTATGTATGTTCTTTTATTGCATACTTAGT
>JARYGA010030393.1:0-21250 GCA_030545235.1 Helianthus tuberosus
CTTAGTCGATGTCGTCTGATTATTATTTACTGACTGGTTTCCTTTTGTGCAGGTATTTACACAAAATGATTTCCACTTCGATCACTGCTCGAAACAAAAGCAAGGAGTGGTGCACCAGTGGCGATTTATTTTTCTTATATTGCCTCTTATACAAGAGGCCGTGCGCTCTCGCCCACGGGTTGGCGCAATACTTCGCCTCCGCGCATCATCGACAGGAGCGCGGATTGTTATTCGGCGGAGCCTACGTGACTAGGATAGCCCTTTCGTTGGGCTATCATCCGGAGACTGACCGCGACAATGTAGGTCCGCCGGCACAGCCGAAGCGGATGGGGAAGAATGTTATATCCGGAATGCACGTTACCAAAGACTTCCCAGACGGGAAGCGGTTTAAGAACAAGGACGGCACGCAATATCAGCTTGAACAGCTGCCGGCGGAGTTCCCTCCGTATTATCCCCCGCAAGATCCGGAGCCGCTGGAGCCGTATGAGCCGGCCGTCGTCATTCCGCAGCCACCACCGCCGCGTGGACCACCAGGGGCGCCTCAGTTCCCACGCCATGTTTGGCCCGGTGCTGACCCATCATATCAGCGGCAACTTCGGTTACATGAAAGAAACAATTATCTGTTGGAGTGGGTGGCTGCGGCGCTGCAGCAGCAGCGACAGCATGACGGGTTACCTCCACTACCCTTCATTACGGATGCGGAATGGGATCAGCATCAGCAGCAGCAGCAGCAGGAGCAGCAGTAGTAGTATTTTATCATTTTGTTATGTATTCACAAACTTTTATTGTATATATCAAACTCTTGTATATATCATTTTGTTATGTATGCACAAACTTTTATATTGTGGTGTACATATAAAATTATGGCAGGTTATATAACATGTTTTGTTGTATCGATATGGTTCTGGAATATATCAGGTTATTTAACAGGTTCTGGAATATAACAGGTTATTTAACAGGTTCTGTGTGCAATTAAAATTCAGAAGGTTGTATACGCTGCGTATTGACCTATACGCAGCGTATATAAGTCTTCAAATACGCTGCGTATTGACCTATACGCAGCGTATATAAAGTGTCCATATACGCTACGTATAGGTCACTACGCAGCGTATAGTATACCTACTACATATAAAAATTAAGTTTCATATTCTAACAGCTCTGGACAGAGGATAAACTGGTTAAGGCGTTGCGGTTCTAAACGAGAGGTCATGAGTTCGAGTCTTGCAAGGGCCGGTTCTTAAATGAAGACCCCCTTTTTCCCCTTTTTTTATATATTTACAAAAATGGTCCCTGAGATTTCGTAAATTTACACAAATGGTCCCTGGTTTTTCGAAAATTTACAAAAAGGTCCCTAAGTTTTTGAAAACTGACAAATATGGTCCCTGAAGTTTCCTAAATTTACTAAAAAGGTCCCTGGGTATACGCTTCGTATTGCTCAATACGCAGCGTATACAAACCTGGCAAAAACTTGACACTTCAAACCTACCGAAATGACCCCAAATTTGCATCAGTTTTATATATGCTGCGTATTGACCAATACGCAGCGTATGGGACATTGTTTTCTGTGCAATGATTGGTAATCAGGCACTGAGATCTATGGTCTATCTACGCTCCGTATTGGTCAATACGCAGCGTATAAGGGTAACCCTATACGCTGCGTATTGACCAATACGCAGCATAGATAAACCCTAATTTTGCTAGGGTTTGGTGTGCCAATAGGCACTTTAGTGTGCCAATAGGCACACTCTTTTGAAAACAAAACACCAATTATTGAAGGAAAACATAAGGATCTATTTTTTTAACGGTAAATTTGGATCACTGACGGATCACTAGAGTATCATCGTGCCACTAGCGAAACCACCCAATCATGTCCATCTCCACTAGACAATAAAGTGTATACACCAATTTGGGAGGAAACCCAATAAATTCGGGAAAAAATCCCCTATGGAAATCGAACCCATAACCTAATGGTCATAAGTCTGATTCACAATCAAGATGTCATTAGGCTATAATGCTATGGGCTATAAAAATCTATTATATAGTTTGAAAGTGAATCCCCTCAAATAGGAAAGCTTCTTAAACATTCTTTTTTGGTCGGCTATATGTATGGGTGTGGGGATTCTTTAGCTATCCCATGCCATCCCATTCTTAAACCTCACTCATCCCCCCCCCCCCCCCCCCCCCCCCCCCCCCCCTATAAATATCTGAAAGAAAAAGAAAGCAAGAAAGTGGTACACCTAAGACAAAATATTAAAAAATCTAGTTGTGTAAACTAGTGTGAGGTATATACATCAACATCAGTGGCTGGTGGTGGGTGGCTCAGTATCTCACCGCCGCATCATCATCATCTTCACTGCAAGCTTTTCCGACAATCCAGCTTGTTCTTCCTCCACAAGCAATCATATCAACCAACCCAACTTTTATAAACAAAGTGAAAGACTGTGTTCATAATTCTTTCATTAGGGTTTTGTGTTCTTTGTAATCTGAGTGCAAACAGATTGGTGCTTTTGGCTTCAACTCCCGAGGAAATCAAGACTCTTTCTTGGGCCATATTCCATAAGCATCATTAAAGGTTTCTTTTATATTCTTGTATCTTGTTTATTCATCTTCAATCTTTTATTTCATGTGGTTGATCAAGTCATTTTAACAAGTTTTTCTTTCTGGGAATGCTGATTTTGGGTGCATAGATTACTCCAATTTAACAAGAAACGATTTTTAATATATTAGTTTCATTATATGAGATTGATCTTCATGCATGCTAGATTTTTAATTAAACCAGTTTATATCTATTAAAATAATTATTATTTAATGTACCATTAATTAATTATATTGTTTATTGTTATTAATCTATCTCTAGTTTGAATACTAGAATACTAACATTTTATTATTATTGTTTCCAGTTATATATAATACACAAAAAAAATAAAAAAAAATAAAAAAAAACCACGCTTAAGTGTTTTTATTGTTTTTCACATTTAAAACTTCCTTGGCGTTTAATTAGTAAGTCTGTTTTAGTTGAATTTTCAATACTATATATGTATAAATCACAAGCATATTTTCATGTTCACAAAGTAAAGTTCTTGTGTATTTTGATAATGCATTATTATCGGGTTTTCACTTTTGTAGAGTGGTAGAATACTTGAGTGGCTTCCAAAGGAAAAGAACACTTGATTTATCTTGCTTATAAAGTAATAGTAGGGTTATTTTCCATGTGAAATGCATGGCAAATGGTTGATGTTTCATTTGCTCACATGAGGTTGATTTCTTTTGGCATACAAAGTTTTTTGTATTTTGTTTAAAGGATAAAATAACTAGTATTTTTTACTGGTACAATGAGAAGCTGAGTTTCTAGCATAGTTTGAAAGAGTGTTGTTAGAACTTCAAAGTTAATTGGTTATATACAATACAATTAAGATAACCAGTAGGAATGAAGAAAACTTTAAAAACTTCATAAAATGATGATTCTGTCTTCTCCTTGATTAAAACAATATTTGCATTTATAAGCATATGTATTGTTGAAGGAGGATCAAGAAATATGATCTTTTTGTTTTCAACAAGAATGGTGAAAACATTATTAAGAGTTAGGCAGATAGGATGTTGAAGTTAATTATTTTCATGTCTACCCACTTTATATATCTCTCTCTACATCTTCTGTTAGATTGTTAGTTAATGTGTGCATTCTTGATCTCTATTTTAACCTACTTTCGTAATTAATCTCTAACATGGTTAAGCAAGAAACAAGTGTAGATTGCTAGTTTTCATAGTTCATCTTGCATCTGTGTCATTTAAAAACTATTTTAGAAATTCAAACTGTTACAAACACACAGTCGACTTGTTTATTTTTACGCAAGATGATATCGATTTTACTGATATGGATATTCCATGCAAGATAGGATACAAGATCAATATGAATAGGATATATTTCAATCAATGAAAATTGATGGTGTATTTTCTCAATTTCAGGTTTTCTACCCATAATTAAGTTGAAGAATATGAATAACTTTTCACATGTTCCTCCCGGTTTTAGATTCCATCCAACGGATGAAGAACTTGTAGATTACTACCTTAGGAAAAAGATTGCATCGAAAAGAATCGATCTTGATGTTATCAAAGACATTGATCTCTATAGGATTGAGCCATGGGACCTTCAAGGTGCTTCAGTTCATCATGTACTAATTAAATTGGAGGTTCCTAAATATTTGCACTCCAAAACAATTAGTTGATACATATCTAAGTTGTTTGATACAACTTAAATATGTGTAACTAATACATGCCATGGATGCAACATTTTCAGAACCCAAATTGAACACATTTTATATAGTTGTTCTAATCATTTTATATTATGTGAACAGATTTATGCAAGCTAGGAACTGAGGAGCAAAACGATTGGTATTTCTTTAGCTACAAGGATAAAAAGTACCCAACAGGAAATCGCACGAATAGAGCCACAAAAGCTGGCTTTTGGAAAGCCACTGGAAGAGATAAGGGCATATACTCCAAGAACAATTTAGTTGGCATGAGAAAGACCTTGGTGTTCTACAAAGGTCGAGCACCAAATGGACAGAAATCAGATTGGATAATGCATGAGTATAGACTAGAAACAAATGAAAACAACACTTCTCAGGCAAGCTTTCACATATCTTTTTCTAATGTTGTTGTCCTTTGTAGATTAATTAGATAAGATAGTCTTAACATCCATCCCGATGAAATTAAGCAACTTTTAAACAAACAAACAAACAAACCTAGTAAGATCCACTCATAGTAGGGACTTGGGAGTGTAAGATAAGGGCAAACCTAAGCAACTGTTGACATGTGTATATGATTCCTCAATAATCGTGGGTGGTAATTATAATGTAAACTCAATAACCAAAGTTGACATGTGTATATGATTCCTGATTCAATCTAGTTATATGCAAGCTTCTATTGAACTTTTGAGATGTTGTGTATCATTTTATGTATTGAAAGAAAACATGTTCACAAGTGAAAATGCTTTAATTTGGTTATTTTCTTTGTGCTACTCGCCTTCAAAATCAAGAAGCTACTACAATGTTAAGTTTTACAGTGATGAAGTTAATTAATAATGTCCTTTTGCAACAGGAAGAAGGATGGGTTGTATGCAGGGCATTCAAGAAGGGAATAACGACTGTTCGTAGGATGGATGAACACCATTCGTTGTGCCGGTTTGATGATCAAGTTTCATTCATGCCAAATTTTGAACCACCAAGAAGGATAACTCATCCTTACACTTCAACTAGTTCATACCATCATCAGTTCCTTGCAAAATCGGAGCTCGATCAATTGCATTACAACTTACTTCAAGATAACCCCTTCCTTCAACTTCCCCAACTAGAATCTCCCAACATTCAACATACCCATGCTGCCAATTTTCAACCAACAACTCAACAGTTGAACATCAACTTGCTTTATGGTAACAGTAGTGAACAAGATCTTCAAGTGACTGATTGGCGGTTACTTGATAAATATGTTGCTTCACAGCTTACTAATGATCAAGAACCTTCTAAACCTCTTCCATCTCCCGATATGTCTGAACATATACACCTGCTTTTATGTGAGTCTAAGAGCGAAGAAATGACATCAGAATGTGCTTCAATATCTACCTCTACTTGCCAGGTTGATCTTTGGAAGTAATGAACTAACAAAAATGAATTGAGTTTCTAACTAAAGTTACCAAATAAGGGGAGAAAGATGCTAAATATATATTGGCAAAAAACTGTCATGTAGTGGTCTTTATCATATTAATTTGTCAGTCTAAGCATTGTTTAGTAGATATGTATGTAATTCATATAACACATCTCTAATTATGTATGTGTGTACTTTGATTGTTTTGGTTTGTTAAGACTAATTAACAAAGATATGGAAGTGGTTAATTAATGTATCGTTTCTTTTATTTTTGTTGCAGCTCATAATTAAGTTAATGTTTGTATCAAAGTTGTTGAAAAGAAGTAACATTTTAGTTTAACAGAAACCACTGATGAGTTTAGAATAAGAAATAAAGCAAACCGCTGTTTATGGTACTAAGGCAAACAGCTGATGAAGCCTTTTAAAGCACTGCTTGTGATAGGAAAACACTGATGACTAACAACTAGTGATGAACAACTGATGGGTTATAACTACTGCTGTAGTGGGTAATCAGTGGATAGGAAAACGGTGGATGAAGATCAGTGTTTGGTTAGTTGAAGAGCAGTGTTTAGGGTTCAAGGATTGATTCTTATTTTCTTGTAAGATAAGGGGGTGTTTGTGGAAATTCTTACAACGGTCAGTTGTAACTGAATTTAGAGCTCTTAGTATAAATAGGGGGTTTGCATTAGTTTGTAGATAGTTCATTGTTTTCAATTTCAATGTAATTTCTTTCTTGTACTTCATCTTTCCGATTCAATAATAATCGTTGGTTTTGAATTTTCTCTGAGTTCAATTTCTGGTTGTTTGTCTAACAAGTGGTATCAGAGCTATTGGTGGCTCGATTCAAAGAAATTGACATTCAATTCCGCAATCAGAGAACGAAGATGGTGTCGACGAAGTTTGAATTGGAGAAATTCGATGGGAGGAATGATTTCAGTTTATGGCGTGTGAAGATGAGGGCTCTTCTGGTTCATAATGGTGTGGTAGATGCGCTGAAAGGGGAAGATCATCTTCCTGAGGGTTTGTCTGATAAAGAAAAGAAGGATATGCTCGAGAAGGCTCATAGTGCAATTATATTGAGTCTTGGTGATCGAGTTCTTCGTGAAGTATCTAAGGAGACATCTGCTGCAGGGATTTGGGCAAAGTTGGAGTCATTGTATATGACTAAATCTTTGGCAAATCGGCTGTATTTGAAGAAGATGCGGTATACATTTCACATGTCATCAGGGAAGAGTCTTGAAGATCATACAGATGAATTCAACAAGTTGAACTTGGATCTTGAAAACATAGAGGTGGTGTTGGATGATGAAGATCAGGCCATAATATTTCTCACTTCTCTACCATCATCATATGAACACTTTGTGGATACATTGATGTATGGAAGAGATTCTCTATCTATGGAAGATATCTTGCCTGCCTTGAATTCAAAGAATTGAAGAAGATGTCAGAATCTAAAGAGGAAGGTGGAGATGGTTTGTTTGTGAGAGGAAGGTCAGATCAAAGGAATTACGGCAGTGGCAGCAGAAATTCCAGGTCAAAATCCAAGTCAAGATTCAAGAGAAGATGTTTTGTTTGTAATTCAGAGAAACACTTCAAGAAAGACTGTCTAGAGTTCAAGAAAAGAAAAGGAGAAGGCAGTTAGTCAAGAGGGCAAAGCAGTAATTACTCAAAGGGGCAAAGTAGTCATGTAGATTATGATGATCAATCAGAAGGAGGTTATGACAGTGCTGATGTTCTTGTGGTCACAAGTGATTGTAACCAAGAGAAATGGGTAATAGATTTAGGGTGTTCATTCCATATGACACCCCTAAGAGAAGCCTTCAAAGAGTTTAAAATGGTAAACATGGGGTCTGTAAAGCTTGGAGATGACAGGCCTTGTCAGATTCTTGGCATTGGTACAATCACAATGAAGACAGAATTTGGCATTACATTTAGATTTGAGGTACATCCCTGATCTTAAGAGAAGTTTGTTGTCTCTTGGTACTTTAGAGAAGATGGGATATCATGTTAGTCTTAGAGATGTAAAGGCCAGAGTTGTAAAAGGGTCTATGGTGGTGCTTAGTGGTACTAGAATCAAGAACAACATTACATGTTGGATTGTAAAGTTGTTGATGGAATGGCTGCTGTGGCAAGTGAAGAAGGTGATGATGAAGCCCTAAAGTGGCATAAAAGACTTGGTCATATTAGTCAACAAGGCCTGGTTGAATTGTCAAAACAACAAGTTCTTGGTGGTTTAAAGAACTGTGATATAAGCTTTTGTGAAAGCTGTGTTTTGGGAAAACAGAAGAGAGTGAAGTTCAGCAAAGGAAAAAATATTTCTAAGGGAGTCTTAGATTATGTTCACTCTGATCTGTGGGGGCCTGCAAGAACAGAGACTTTAGGGGGTGGTAGATATTTCTTGTCCATCATAGATGATTACTCAAGAAGAGTGTGGGTTTATGTGATTAAACACAAGAGTGATACTTTCAAGAAGTTTCAAGAATGGGAAGTATTTGTGGAGAATCAAACTGAGAGGAAAGTGAAGAAACTCAGGACAGATAATTGGCTAGAGTTTTGTAATCATGAGTTTGATCAATTTTGCAAAGAAAATGGTATAGCCAGACACTTAACAATTCCTGGCACTCCACAACAGAATTGGTTTGGCTGAAAGAATGAATAGAACCTTGTTGGAGAGAGTGAGGTGCATGTTAGCTACTTCAGGAATGCCAAAGAAGTAACATATATCATATAATTATAAAATACAAACAGGGTTACATATACTGAGAATTTTAATGACATCAAATCATTTAGGTATAACAAATAAATTGTATTATCTTAATATTTATATTATGATATTTTCGAAGTATCATACCTAATTCGCGCTATCGTATATTAATATGGAGATATTAATGCTACTATCGTAATATTATTATAATATTCATATTGAATTATATTCATAAAAATATATGATATACATAATATATCATAAGAATTGATAAAACATAACATTATTATATCACCTATTTATATATATATATATATACACATAAAATTTTAAATATAGCATAACTGTGAGATACGGATTTCAGTAAACGACATCATAATAGACATATTAAGATTTTATGGTTTACAGAATAACACATAAGATATTGATTTCCTAACATAAATGGTTAAGGTTTAGGTATTGGAAGAACACCTAAAGGGCTTAAACCAGTGGCATATAGCTCTGATACCACCTTCTGTCACAACCCCCGACCCCACCCTGAGAGCGGGAGCCGTGAACCAGTCAGATGGTATCGGTGTTTATTAATTTGGCAGCGGAAATTTTCATCAGGACCGTAGTTAGGAAATATTTTTATCAGAGTTAAACAACAAAATGGTTGACACAAATAAATGGGATAAAACCCAAGTTTTTCTAATAATATATTTATAACAAGTGGGACAAAACCCGATTTTCATTTGTAATATATTTATAGGGAATAACCCTTATTATTTGAAAACATGATCTCCTTTTTAATTAGGTAACTTCTATGGCCATTTTTCTAAGCCTTCAGTGCTCTCCAACTGGCTTTTATTGGCTTCACACTAAGTTACCTGAAACACGTGTTTAAAAGATTTTATCAGCAAGAAATACTGGTGAGCGAATCCTAGTTTAATCAAAACAAGTTTTATCATTTTACAGCATTGAGGGCAATCCATCAATTACATTTGTTTATATCTACTTTAATTACCACACACGGTACTGTCAATCTTGACTGGTGGTAATGTTACTACTCATAGTGTAGTAACAAATTTTGTATACAAAACGCCAACATACCGACGATAATTGTAGAATACAAATACTCAATCACTATTAATTATAATGTAAAAACAATTGAGGTTTTGTAAAAACAGTTTTTGAAAAGAAGGATTAACTCACAAAAAGGTTTACACAAAAAGAATGATTACTCACATTGTTAATTTAGGTATTTCCTTGTGACTTCTTGGTTATAATCTATTAATTTAAAAAATGCACACACGTTAGTATAATAACCCAATTTACATTAGCTATACCTTTCCCCGAAACAGAACTCCAACGACTGAGTCAGGCAGAGCCTTGACATGCGTTACGAAGCACTAGATCAATCGGGCAGCGTAACTAATATGTAACCGGGGTTATGATACTTACATCGATGCAGAGCTTCGCTTATTAGGGGGTATTATGCCCGGGAATTATTTTAGCTATTCAGAAGTTGAGAGGATTCGATAATTTTGAACGATTTCCAAGTGAAGCCGTTCTCATCTATTTATAGGGCTGATATGGGGCTTCCTCGCGCCCCGCGAGAGCCTAAAAGGCGGTAGTAGGGTTGATGAGTCACCGGATAATCTTGACGCGTGTCGGGACACGTGGCACGATGCGGTTCCGCCACTTAACTCTAGGTCGCGCCCCGCGACAGACCAAGAGAAGTCTGTCGCGCCCCGCGACAACTTGTTATTTTTGTTTTTATTTGTTATTTATTAATATAAGGGTTATTCGGGTCCGTTTCTCGCATTCGGTGTGTAATTAGGAACGTTTAAGGGTGGTTATTGAGGGTTGTTATATTAACTGTAAAGTTTGAAGTGACAGAAGGGTCTTATATGTAAGTATGGAAAGTGTTCAAGGGTTGCGATCATCTTGAAGTATAGTTCAGGGTGTTTTGTGTAACTTGTGTAAAGGGAGTATATAAGTGAACATTAGGGTTCACTGTGGACAGTCTTGTGGTTGTTGAGTCTGGTATCTCCTCTCTAGTCGTTAGAATTTGTTGAGTTGTTGAATTCTGCGTGATTCTGGTTTCCTTTGTATGTTAATCAACTCTATTAGTTGATTGTGTTTTTGTATGTTAATCAACTCTATTAGTTGATTGTATTGAATATTTGTTCAGCGTTTTTTTGTTCATCGTTGATTCTACAAGTTGTAAGATCAAAGGGTTTTTGGGGAAAATACTTTTGGTTTGGGGTAATAAGAGATTTGTCACATTTTGTCGTTATGTTTGGTGTTCTCGTTCTATTTCTTGTTCATACCATGGTTGTTTACACATTAGTTATGTTTTACTATATTTTGTTAATAAATAAAAAAGTTTTATTATTTCTTATAAAAATATGTGCCATTAAAACGTTCAAAATTAAAGTAAAGCTTGAACTTTTGTGATATCTTATAATATGGTTTTTTTTCTTCATAACGAGCATTCCAATAAAAGTTAAACTATTTCCTAATCAACTATAGAGTGTTTAATAATGTATTTCAATCCAATTAAACCAAAAACTGAATCAGACTGAAAGCAACTAAAATCAAATTATATATTTATATACTATTAATTTGTAACATTAGTTTGCTTTCTATTGTTGTACTTTGAGCTTTGTGAGTATTATGTGCTTTAGATTGTTGTTAATTTGTAACATTAGTATGCTTCCTATTGTTGTACTTTGAGCTTTGTGAGTATTATGTGCTTTAGGTGGTTGTTAATTTGTAGAGTTAAATGTTTGGTTGGTCTCTTTGGTTTGCAAAAATTTCATACTTAGTCCTGGTATATATTAATTTGCAACATATCTATGCATTATGGTTTTGTAACATAATGCTTTATGGGTTGTACCACTAAAGACACATTCATATCTATGCGTTATGGTTTGTAAAATAATGCTTAATGGGTTGTACCACTAAAGACAAATTTGTATTTCATTTAAAAACTATAAATAATTTTGCGAGTTAACACTACGCAACGTGCGTGTGTGGTTAAATGTTTTTACGTCGTCTATTTTAATCCATTTCACAGGTTCATCATAACGCTCGGGTCCTAGATCGACTTATTTATCTTTTATATGTTTAATGTTTCGGTTTAATATTTTCGCATTAACACGCTGCAACTTTAGTGTTGGTGGTCGCTGGTAGTAGTGTGGCATTGGCGTTTGCCCATGCCGCAACGCGGGGTGCTTAATACTAGTTCAAACTAATTATGTTAAAATGCTCAATGTTTGGTCAAATGTTACCCAATTTAGAGAAGAGTGGGAGATCACCATCTTCCTCGATTTTTGCATTCTATAAATAGACTTTATTCCTACACCATTAATCCTCACTACTTTTGTTTGATAATTGGTGTGAAAAAAATCGGTGAAGCTCAGGAGGGATAGCGTCAAATTCCACGTGTTATGATCATAGTTTGTTTTAGACGCTATTCATCCTGAGCTCCATGGATTTTTCATACAAACGTGTGCTTGTTTGTGTGGAGAAGAATGATCTACATTTGGATTCCAACAACAATTAAACTAGCTACTTGGTGTAAGTACCTGTGCTTGTTATCAATTTTCTTTATATCAAGTAAGAATTACTCTTTGCTTTGTAACATGAGTGCATCAATTAACACACTTGTTTTCATGTCACAATGCACTCTTGAATCGATAATTTGCACCCGATGTCTCTTCAGCTCCAACATTTATATTTCTACTTAAAATTCTTCACTTTAACACTACATATGCTCATATACAAAAAAATAGTAATTTGTAACTTATTTGAGCTAACAAATGATTGAAAAAATAATATTATATTTATTTTTAACAGCTCTGGAGCTTGGTATGTCAGGGTTGTAGATACATTGTTGTTGGCTGCATTCATGATTCACCATGAGCCAGGAGAGACCCAAATCACATCTGCAAATGCAGGGTTCTTCTGCTCGTCTTGTTACGCGTGTGGCTTGAATTCTTCATAAATTGCAGGGTTCTCTTGGTTAATGGTAGGGGTGGCAAAATGGGTGGGTTGGGCAGGTTTGGGTAATAGGTTAGGATGAGATTTTGTCAAGAATGATTTGGGCATGATAGGCTAAAAATATAAATAAATAAATAAATAAAAATTAAAAAATTTATAAAAATCAAAAAATCATAAAAAATTAAAAAAATCAGAAAAATATAAAAAAACAAAAAATAATCAAAAAAAAATTCACACCAACCAGGTATAACACGTTTATTTAAACCACTTGTGTTTGCGTCAACTTGTTTAACCCATGAATTAATCATGTCAACCCGCTAGCCCATTTACGACCCGTTTATCATGGGAAAAAAGAAAAACTAAAATGTAAATGGATTGAGGAATGAGGAATCGCAGGGGCGGATCTAGTTTGGTTTTAAATCGAATCAATGATTATTCAAGTTTTTTCATTTAGTCCAATTCTTTTACAAATTTATCCCGGTTTTATTTAGCACAACCAAACCGAATAACATATAATTGTTAATCAGTTTATTATGTCGAAACCAAATTCGAATTCAGATTCGGTTATGTTGTGAATCAACTGGATTTGGTTATGTTTCTATCTCAATAATCACTACATTATAGTGCGATTTTCATCCCAATCAATGATTCAAACACCCGATCAACGTGTTCTTCAGCTTTTATGAAGAAAACCCAATTTAATTTCATAAAAAATCTCGTTTTTTCCGGTGATTTTGAGATAATCACTCGATTCGAGCGCTGATAAGTGTTTCAATCATTCAAAATTCGTCAATTATTGAAGAAATCACTTTGATCCATGTAAGAAATTCTTTAATTTCATTTTTACGATCTGGGTTTTTGATTTAGTCATTGCGTTTTACGATCATGGCGGGGGTCCGGGGGCAGCGCCCCTGGTAGCGGGGTCCCAGGGGCGGCAGCCCCTGGCTGGGGTTGAGCTGCGTTATAGGTAAATTGTTGTAATAAAAATGCATCAGAAAAATTAATTTTCCAGAAATTTGCTCATTTCGAAGACAGTAATTCGTAGAAAATTCAGACAGTTCACAGTCACAGATAGTTCCCAGACAGTTTTATGTGTCCATTGCGTTTTAGAAATAAGAGAGTTTTATGTGTTTTCTGCCTATTGCGTTTTAGAAAAAACACATTTTTAAGTGTTTTTAGTCATTGCGTTATAGGTAAAACACGTTTTTGAAGTGTTTTTAGCCATTGCGTTTTAGGTAAAACACATTTTTTAGGTGTTTTCAGTCCATTGCGTTTTAGAATGAGTCATTTTTAAGTGTTTTCTGGCCATTGCGTTTTACAAATAACACATTTCTTTGTGTTTTTGGTGCATTGCGTTTTAGGTAAAACACCTTTTTATGTGTTTTCAGTCCATTGCGTTTTAGAAAACATACATTTTAAGTGTTTTCTGGCCATTGCGTTTTACAAATAAGACATTTCTTTGTGTTTTTTGTGCATTGCGTTTTAGGTAAAACACTTTTTTATGTGTTTTTAGTGCATTGCGTTTTAGGTAAAACACATTTTTATGTGTTTTTAGTCCATTGCGTTTTAGAAAGTACATTTTCTTTTGAGTTTTTAGGCTATTGCGTTTTAGAAATAAGACATTTCTTTGTGTTTTCTGGCCATTGCGTTTTACAAATAAGTCATTTCTTTGTGTTTTTTGTGCATTGCGTTTTAGAAAAATGTCATTTTTTAGGTTTTTTTTTCATTGCGTTTTACGTAACTGGGGGTTTTTCTATTGCGTTTTACGCAACTGAGTTTTAAATTTTTTTTTTTTGAAAATATAGTAATAGTATACTCGTTTTAAAGATAAAAAACGCTCGTTTTTTTGGTGCAATTTTTATAAAAAAAATAATGTCGTATGAAAGAGTTATTAACGTTTAAAAAATGGGGGGGAATTGGAGAAGAGAGAAACTATTGGCTTGGATTGACTAGAATGCTGCTAAACAAACTCACGCGCCTCTTTTCTTCCCTTCAATTTTCATCATTTAATCTTAGCCCTTGATTAACTAAATGGATGGTCAAGATCATTTCCTAGCCAAATAAACTTGCTATTGTAACTTCACCCTCAAAATTAAAGTAAGCTGAACTTTTGTGATATCTTATAATATGGTTTTTTTTTTCTTCATAACGAGCATTCCAATAAAAGTTATAAACTATTTCCTAATCAACTATAGAGTGTTTAATAATGTATTTCAATCCAATTAAACCAAAAACTGAATCAGAGTGAAAGCAACTAAAATCAAATTATATATTTGGTTTTAAATCGAATCAATGATTATTCAAGTTTTGTCATTTAGTCCAATTCTTTTACAAATTTATCCCAGTTTTATTTAGCACAACCAAACCGAATAACTAGGGCTGACAATTAGGTACTTGCTAAGACACGATTAGACCTGTTTGACTGACTGAAAAATACACCCTTTGACTTTTTTAATTTTTAAAATAATTAAAATTACAATATTAGGATCTATCATTTATTCATCTTTGTACATAAAACTGTTTTATAAACATAAGGTAGAAAGTAGTTAAACGAGTCGTAATCATGTTTGAAACTTATGTTGTGCGCGCCGTCAGAAACCTGTTAAATCAGTTTATTATGTCGAAACCAAATTCGAATTCAGATTCGGTTATTTTGTGAATCAGCTGGATTTGGTTATGTTTCGACATACAAAAAAATTCAAACCAAATAAACCAGTAACAAACCGATGAATGCTCCAAGCTGCTTCTGTAGTCAGTTATTTACAATTGTAGTAACTATTTAGACTAACCGTTTTGTAATCAGTTATTTACAACCATGGAACACCACACATTGTTAACGGGTATTTAGTTAATGTCCAAGTTGTGACATGACGATGATGTGGCAATGGTTAACGGATATTTAGTTAACCCACAACACGTAGTCTTAGTAGCTAGTATCAACAAATTCTTTGTCTTAACGGTTTAAAAGAATTAGAAATTAAAAAAAAAAGTTCAAAAACTGGTCAAACAACATATATGTTTGGTTCTTGAGTTTTAACCAGAAAGAAAGATAGATAGATAATAATATACTGATTGAATATGATGTGTAACGTACAACATCCATGTGAATACATTTGGTTATATTGAATATGATGATTAGTATACAACATACATGACTTTTAATTTAATGGGTAATTAATTAATTACTTAGCATCACAGAGTCCAGTAGCATCATCACAAAATCCGTCACGGTCAAGAAGTTTCGGGGGTGGAGCACTTAACAACGGGGAAGAAGGACTACCGTAGGCGTTACGTCTACTGTTTCCACACCCTAAACTTGTTCTAGTGCTAACTCCTGTTGTTGGATTTGTTCCACTTGCATATTTGCAAAGAGCCTACCAAGAATCCAAATACAAATCACTACTTTTTTAACCATAAATCTTTTTTTACGTTCCAGTCAACTACTTTACTGTACTGACATTTTAGAGGTCAAACTACCAGAAAAATACGATAAATACTCTCATTGAAAGTTTGGCCATCTCGGTTGAAAGAATCACATGAATGGCCATTTTGAAAGTTTTTAAAGACATGACTAGGGGTGTGAATTTCTCACTCGGCCCGAAAACACAACATGAACCTAACACGAACTTCGTGGGTTTAGGCTTAGCCTAAACGGTGAGTTTATAATTTAAATGTAACTGAAGTATATACATTTGTGTTTTTTTAGTAAATTTTAATTTTAATATCTTAGCTTGCAAAAAAAATTAAAAAATTAAAAAATTCGGGTTAAACTGAAACGGGTTGTGTTCAGGTTAACCAGCGAATATTCGAGTCGTGTTCAGGTTCATATGTATGACATAATTTTCGGGTCCGGGTTCGTCTAAAATTTTAGGGTTCGGGTCAGGTTGAACCCGCTAACCCGCAAACACGACCCGTTTAACACCCCTAGACATAACCACCAAATTTAAATTATTACACATATACCCATACATCTTAAGGCTGGAGGGTGTGGGAGGGGCTTTATCAACGCCAACAAACCAGCCATGTATGATGACACGTGACATCTCAAATGAAGAGGTGACACGTATATACATGGAAATGGCTAATGGCACATGCACGCACTTCAACCAATGAGGAGGTGACACGTGGCAACACCAAGTTTTCGAACGAACCTGTTTTTGGGGAAGATCCAAAACAGCATCGCTAAAGTCAGCACCTTCAATAACAGCACGTCCAAGATCACTGCGGGTGAGAACTGTTCTAACTAGGATGGCATTTGTGAGATTAGCTTCATTTAAGACCTATTGCCAGAAACCAGAAACAAAAACAAATTTAAAACTGAATATTAGGAAAAACAAGGTTTAAAATATATGTGCTTGTGATTATATTCAAATAAAATATAGTTTCATGCAGCCAAAATTTGTGCTGGGGTTACCATGCGATCCATTAACGTATCACTCAAATCTGCCCCTGTAAGAAACATGATCAAGACTTTGATTTAGATATTGTGGGAGTAAACTAGCTTTTGTCAATATCTTGTGAAAATTAAAATATAGTGTGTGGAGACAAAAGGTCATTCAATACAAAACCAATTTTAAGTGCATAATTACAAGAGCTGCATAAGCGTTTGCTTTATATGTGAAAAATAGGACGGTTATGTAACCGTATAATCGCTTCTCGTTCAATTCTGGTGTTTCTTAATTGAGGGTATTCAAATTACTGGCATAATAGTAAGAACTGAAGATGACAATAAAGTTGAAGACTGTCATAAGGTTTTCACCAACTCGTTCTTGGAGAGTCAGATGAAAGGCTAAATGCTAACAGGATTGACTTTAACTTTGGTGTTTGTTAGAATTACTAATGATAGCTTTTATTTCAAATTGTCTTCTTTACATAAATGATTGATGCATCAAACTCTTCTGAGAGATGAGGCTATTCTTACCTGTGAAATTTGCTTTGTAGGCTACTGCTTTCTCAAGATATGCACCGTTGAATGTTGACCCGCTAAAATCTGATTCTCTCATGTCAGCAGATGTGAAATTTGCTCTCCTGTAACGAACATTTTCTTCAAGTAAGCAGAAACCGGAAGATTAAAAGGAAATTCTTCTTTTAATGAAATGAAGGAAACTGAACAACACATCACCCAACTATTTGACAAATTAGCTTGTTTTATCATTTATGCTCAATAACAAAAGCATACTTCATAGTCATTTCAACTTCTTGAAATTTGTCATTTGAACAAGTAATTAGCTAATTATTTGCCAAATTGGCTTCTTTAATTCTCAACTGAAAATTCATAGTAATTTCAACCTTTAGAAATCCTTCTTTTGAACAAAATTCAATGAAAACTCAGCTAATTATTTGCCAAATTGGCTCGTTTTATGCTCAATAGAAAATCCATACTTCATAGTAATTTCCACCTCTAAACAATTCTTCTTTTGAATGAAAAAGTCGGCAGATTATTTACCAAATTGCCTTGTTTATGCTCAATAGGATATTTATAGTCATTTCAAGTTTTCAACCTCTAGTGATCACAGAAATAGTTCATTATGAGTTCCTAAATTACATACTTACATTACATCTACTTTGATCTATCCTATTTTCCCTAATTCCCCAAATTCAACTCCTACAACAACAAAACTTAACAATTCACCTGAAATTCTCGTTAACATGAACCGCTTTCCTGAAACAAAAAACACACACATTTCAACAAATCATTTACCAAATCCAAACCTACACAACAAAAACCTAATCATAACAACACATTTCATTCAAACAATTTTACAAAATTTTCGAAAACCTAACCTGAGATCAGCAGAACCGAACTGAGCAGCGGATCCGATACCGAATTCACCACGAACATCCGCCTCAAACTTATTCAAATCCGCCAAAGCAGACATATCACAACCTAACGTAATCACCGCAGCTGCTAACGCACTCGAAACCAGAGATTTCCAGCTCTTCACCTCAGATCTGTTCATATTATCTGAAAATTACTCCTGAAGATCGATTATTCATATTTTCAAAACCTAAAATCGATTAAACAGAATAGGACAATACCTTCGGTAGAAATCGAATTGTGAAGATTCGAATTCAATCGACATGATGCAGTCGAAACGAGAGATTTCGAGTTCTTCGGATCTGATCTGGTTACATTATCTGGAAAAATTATCGATTAAACGTGTTTTGATAACCTAAAATCGAAAAGTGAAAGGGATTCGGTTTCGTTTACCTTTGGGGGAGATCGCATTGCGTGGATTGAATCGAGATGTTGTGGAATTTGATGGAGGGTTGAGGTAGAAGACGCCATGTGAGGAGGAAGAAGAAGAAGGTGAGATGTTTAGGGTTTTGATTGGTAGTGATGAAAGTGAATTTAGCGCCATATCTGTTGCTGTTCAGTGTGTGTACAGGGAGGTGGAGGTGCAACAGAAATGGATTAGACGCACGTGAGACGCACGCGAGGTAGCTGTGATTGTATGTTTTTTTTGAAGGGTGACTTTCAATATCTACATGGACCATTGGTCACCGAGTCCCCGTCAAGGACGGTTACCTGTCAGCCCAGCATTCTCAGACGCGATATTCGATCGGGTCACGGCTGCCGTTCTGACTGACATTTGCCCTGAAACCATACTACCCCCACACGAGAGACTCGCTAGGGCAACAGCTGGGTAAAACCGGGTTGCCCTCAGGACCGCACCATGCCTCGGTAGAAACGATCCATCATTGGGACGTCCTCCCCCAATAACGCCGCAGCCATGGATCGAACCGGTGAACTCCAAGGAGGAACCGGCCCAACCCCACCACATGGGACCAACTTAAAAAAAATTATACATACACACTTCTTTATTACACAAGTTTAATTTTTTTTTTTTTAAATGTGTAATTCACAACAGACGGTTAATACACATCCGTAACTTTTTTTTACTATTATGGTGGAATATGATCAAATACAAAAGAGAAAATAAATAAGAATACTAAGAAGATTTATATTATAAAGGGTTGAGATTAGTTTTATTACACCATGCGTAGTGGTAAGGGTGAATAATGTCCTCACCCTTGGGCGTTTTTCGTCATGTGGCAGTCCAGTCAGTAAAGGGCATTATTGGGCGTTTAATGGGTGTAGTGGGGATGTATGTATTATGTTAAAAGGGGTTTAAAGATTTAAATAAAACAAAAACTAACAAAAAAGGGGATTGGTCAAGAAAAGGTGGGATACATCTGATTGGCCACCAAAATACCATTTGAGCGTGTTTTAAATCATGCTGGAGAGGGATTTTTTGCGAAATCATGCTGAAACACGCCCAGGGGGCGGTGATTGGGGGGTATTGGGCGTTTTTGGTGGCTTTTTTTGTGAAAAAATCACGCTTATTACTGGTGGTCTTAAAAAGAAAATAGTGGAAGGTCATAAAGAGAATCTTACATTTATTGACTTTCTATCTACACATGCAAGGCGCATGCCAATTCCTCACATCAATTTAAAGCGTACGTAACTTTTTCATACGACATTATTTTTTATATATTCACCATATATTTTTTATATATTCACCATATTAACGAGGATTTTTATCTTCAATATGAGTATGATATTGCTATGTAAAAATAAAATAAAAAAATCATTTTTACTGTGTTTTCTTTGCATTGTGTTAAAGGTTCTGGTCATTGTATCTTTCAACTGGGTTTTGGTTATTACGTTTTTACTAGGGTTTCTATACATTGTGTAATTATCAAAACTTATAAGACAATGTTAATTTAGGTTTTGTCCATAATGTTTTTATTAGAACCTATAACATAATGTATGACACAATGAAGATGGTGTTATATTTAGGTTTTCAATACATTGTGTTATTAGTTCTGATTATTATGTTTTTAACTAGGTGGGTTTTCTATACATTGTGTTATAGGTTTTGGTTAGTCTACTATCTATTGTGTTTTAATATGTAGTCTATTGTGTTTTTATTTTGTTGTCCATTGTGTTTTAGTTTGATGTCCATTGTGTCTTTTATTTGTGGTCATCAATTGTGGTTTTTAATCTATTTTCCATTGTGTTTTTAGTTTGATATTCATTGTGTAATACGTTATGTACATTGTATTTTAGTTTGATGTCCATTGTGTCTTTTATCTGTTGTCATCGATTGAGTTTTTGGTCTACTTTGCATTGTGTTTTTAGTTTGATACTCACTGTGTTTTACGTTATATCCATTGTGTAATATGCAACTGGGTTTTCATTTTTTTTTTTTTTTTTTTTGAAAAGTATAACAATATGGTACTCATATTAAAGATAAAAAGACGCTCGATTTTATGGTGAATTTAAAAAAAAAACAAATGACGTATAAAAAAGTTACGGACGTTTAAAAGACTGAGGAAAATAGCATGTGACTTGCATGTGCATGTTTCCTAGCATGTGAGAAGCATATTCTCTTAGACGAAACTACCCTTCCCACTTGATTTTTCATTGGACATTTTCTTATTTATAAACCACCTTGTATTATAACTCAACCCCTATTATGGTATATTAGTCATTAAACTTGTCTTAACGTAGTATTGTTTTGTAAAAGAAAATTAATAAATGACTTGTTAATTGTTACCCCTTCAAATTGTCAAAATTTGATAAAGTGACATTCCAAATATGCAAAAATACGGATGATTTTTATCATATATGAATGATGATATAAATTTGCATATACAGGAATTGAAATTGACAAGGTCTTGTTCCACGTCAACAAAAGAGTTTATATGACATTCACGTGGATAAAGAAAAACTACATAGCCTTCACAGCTACACATATGTCACGAGTGAGTTGGTAGCAGATGTTTATTGTTGATTTCATATAAAATGAAAAGTATGTTGGTTTTTTATGGTGTTAACCCTGTGATAATTGCAATATATTTTGTTAACTATTTAGTGCAACATGTTATTTCTTAACAATATAAGATACG
>JARYGA010030394.1:0-23940 GCA_030545235.1 Helianthus tuberosus
GGTGTTTGTGAATCGTTAAAATTTTTGAAGTCTAGTTAAAAGCGTTTCAACAATGGAAATTGTCATGGTCAGGCCATCCGAACGGATGGTCATCCAGACGGATGGCCATTCGAGCGGATCCTCTGTGGTTGAAGTTTTTACAAAATTTTCTAAGTAAAAAGTTTTGAGTTAACGGAGACGGCGTAACGATGTGTCAAGCAACGGAAAAATACCAAGTCCAGTTCATTCGGCCGGATGGCCTCAGCCATTCGGGCAAATGTGTTGTTCTTGATAAAGATTCATGTTTGACCCGTTAATCGGTCCATCTCTCCGGTGGAAATCCGTTTTCAAACCGGCTGTCGACTAAGGAATGAGTCGAGAGTCTAATTGAATCTAGATTCCATCAATATTGTGTAAAAACCGAAGAAAAGTTCAAAACAAGTTGTAAAAGTGTGGAAATCTTTAATAACTTAGTTGAAAAGTGTGAAATCCTTTAGATCTGGAACTAATCTTGACTGAATGGTGCTCCACCACAGTTTACCTAAGCAAAACGAGTGAAATCCACCTTTAAGAGGTTCAAATCAGATGATTTCGAGAAAAAGTTTAAGTGTGTGTGTGATTTTGATGATTAAGATGGAGTAGAAGTTATTAGAGATGAAGATTAGAGAAGATTTCAAGAGAAAAAGCTTACAAAATAGCCTTGAATCGTGACAGAGTCTTGGGGAGCGAATGAGAGTGTCAAAGTCTGAGAATGAGGGCGTACGGCTAGTATTTATAGGGGAAAGGCGAAGGTTAAGTCGGTGCGCGAGTGGCAGCGTGCGGATGGCTCCATCCGGTCGGATGGTCATCCGGACGGATAGTTATCTGTCCATTCGGACGGAAGGCCATTCGAATGGCCGTGTGCGCGTTTCTTAGTTTTCCAACTTTGGTTCGTTTGTTAAGCATTGTGTTGCGTTTAACCGAGTTGCGAGTGAGCTTTTAAGCGTATAAGCGTTGCGTTGATAGCCACATAACATTTGACAAATAATCACACAATCTAACACATATAAACTAAATGCATCAAAATAAATCCGCATTTCGAGTTTGCTTTGAGTTTGCGTTGTAATAGCGTTTAGTCTAACTAAGCGATGTAAAATGCGATAAAATACGTTTAAGTAGTAAGCGTGATATGTAGCGTTTAAATGTGATGACTGCTATTTCTATAAGCATTGTAATATGCATTTAAAATGCGTTTAAAACATAGTTTAACCCATTGCATAAATCGAATCCCAAGAGTACAAGCGGTTACGAAAAGAAATGACAGTGACAAGTAACGATCCGAAAAGTCGGGTAATTACAGCCTCCCCTACTTTAGGAAATTTCGTCCCGAAATTAAGGAGCACGTGTAACAAAGAGTTGTGCATATTTAGCTTTCATATCACTTTTGAGTTCCCAAGTGAACTCGACGCCGCGTTTGCCTTCCCAGCGAACCTTCACTATAGGTATGCGAGAGCGTCGAAGTTTCTTGGTCTCTCGACCCATGATTTCTATTGGCTTTTCCAGAAAGTGCAGAGTCTCGTTTACTTGCATATCTTCAAGAGGTACGTGAAGACTTTCCTCAGCTAGGCACTTTTTGAGGTTCGAGACGTGGAAGGTCGGATGTACATTGCTGAGTTCCTCCGGTAATTTGAGTCGGTAGGCCACTATGCCAATTCTTTCCAGAATCTTAAAGGGACCCATGTATCGTGGCACTAGCTTTCCTTTCTTGCCGAATTGGATCACCCCCTTACAAGGTGAAACCTTAAGGAGCACGTGATCACCAACTTCAAACTCAAGGGGCTTGCGGCGTTTATCGGCGTAACTCTTCTGACGACTCCGAGCTTTCAGGAGATTGTCTCGTATCTGGAGGATCTTGTCAGTCGTTTCTTGTAGTAATTCAGGGCCGGTGATTTGAGCATCTCTGATCTCGTGCCATATAATAGGCGATCAACATTTTCTACTAGGGATGGCAATGGGTCGGGTTTGGGACGGGTTTAGGTAATCCCAAACCCAAACCCGATTAGATAACCCTATCCCAAACCCGTCCCAAACCCCGTCGGGTTTCTATCGGGTAAATACCCATCGGGTATCGGGTAAACCCACGGGCTTCGGGTAAACCCATTAATCTAAAAAATTACCCGTTGGGTATAGACGACCCAAACCCGTCGGGTAATTACTAAAGCATTATCATTATGAAAATATATCAATTAATGGCAAAGTATATAAAATAAAATACCTCAATGTAAACAAAAAATTCAAATTCATAGATGACAAAAATAGTGCAAAGTTGATGTTTCACGATTGTTAGTACAAGAGGACAATGTTGATGTTTCAAAAAAGTTGCACCAAATGATTACGAAAAAGAAAGTGTATGCCATTCGCCCATTCATGAAGACCATGTAGACGTGTAGTCATCTTTGCGCCCTCATTCCTTCAAATTGTTTTCCTATAGTTAAACAAATAAAAGAATACACCATTAAATAAATCATAACTAAAATAACATAATAAACACAATAAATTTGGAACATAAAATGTATACTTACCTCGTCACTATCGTCATAGTCATGCTCAGTTGTTTGACAATATGCTTCGGTTTCTTTTGAACAAGTTGCTATGTATATAAAAAAATAAACACGATTAATATATAAAAATAATTTTATAAAAGTAAGCAAATGTGGTTACCTCTTATCTCATTTAACAACCAACTTTGAGCACACATCAACGCTTCCAATGTGCTTGGATGAAGACGACTACGATGAGGGCTTACCAATCTACCACTTGTATTAAAGGAAGACTCAGAGGCAACAGTTGTTATAGGAATTGCTAATACATCTCGGGCTATTCTTTGGAGCATCGGGTACTTCAAACCGTTTATTTTCCACCAAGCTAGTATATCAAGATCCATGTCTGGTGGACATACTTTCTCTTCAAGATAATGGTCAAGCTCTAATAAGATACCTCCTATGACATTCAAATATAAGTTTTATGTGCAACTATATTAAATGGAAACAAGTGCAACTATATTAAATAGAAACAAGATGTGGTTAATAAAGCATACCTGATGTATTCTCCTTAGCGAAATATGATGAGTAGTCATCAAACAATCCACTTTGACTCTTATCATTATTTGAAGTTGGCCTACTAGATTCATGGTTCCTTACGTTCTCATAACCTGTTGTTTTGTAGTCTTCAAACAATTCATAAATGAATTTCTTATGCTTCTCAACTTCAGCCTCTGCACCTTCTTTAGAACCATAAAATTTCGGAAAAGAAAACTTCATAATTTTCAACTTGTAACGGGGATCTAGAATGGCCGCTACTCCCATAAACCCATGAACAACAGACCAATACTTATCATACTTTGAAATCATCTTATTGGCCATATCCTTTATCACTTTCTCATCATCTCGACTCCACATGTCCAAAGAAAAATTTATTTCATCCACAGATTTAAAAAATATATTTGCTGTGGGATATTTTGTTCCAGAAAACAACTCAGTTACTTCATAAAATACCTTCAACTTTTGACAAATATTAGAAGCCAACTCCCAATCTTTCTCTGATGGAAAACTATTATACTGTGTAGCTCGTTGCTTAAGACGTTTAAAAACATCCTTGTAGATAATGGCAACGTTCAACATCAGATATGTTGAATTCCAACGGGTTTTGCAATCAAGGGATAACTTTTTTGATGATGGAATTGCCAAATGATGAGCTGCTGCTTCAAACTTTTCAAGTAGTTTTGGTGTCGCAGTCCAAAAACTAACACTGTCCCTAATTTTCTCAATCCCATCGGCAATGACTGACAACCCATCTTGGACAATCAGATTTAGAATGTGTGCACAACAACGCATCTAAAATAATCGCCCCCCCCCCAAAAAAAAAAATAAGATCACTCAATGATAGTTTGTCTAGCAACAGGTGAATCAACAAATCATTTGTTGAGCAGTTATCAACAGTTATTGTTGACACCTTTCTATCTATGTTCCAATCACATAAAGAAATACCCGAATGTCCTGATGTCTTTTTTTCATTCACTGATAACAGTTGTTGGCGTATATCTTTATTTTTTCGTTTCTTACATATCTCCATATGAGAAAGTAAATGTTTTGTCCCATTTGAGCTCTTCGCGCCTAATCTAGTGTTGCAATATTTGCACTCTGCCTTTTCCGCACCATTTACTATCATCTTTGTAAAATGCTCCCATGCCACTGAAGTTAACTTCCTTTTTCTTACTCTAGGTTCTTCAGCATCTTCATGAGTTTGTTTATCTTGATTTTGAGATTGATTTGCCTTTGTTTGTTGATCTTCTTCCATATGTTGATTACTATCAACATTTGTTTGTGTATTAGAATCATCACAACCCACAAATTCTTCTCTTCCCATATCCATATGGGATAAAACATTTACTGTCATTAATGAACCAAAAAACTCTTATATTCAGTAAAAAAAAAAGGTCACAAAAGTGGTATAACGCATTCAAATTTCAACATACTTAATTTATTTAAATGGTATATTGTGTTGGGTCACTTAAACAGTTAAACCCCTTTATACTAGTGCTGGGTCAATTCGGTCAAGAGGAACAACCTATCAATATGTGATGTTTGCGTATGACTTTCAAAGCACAAAAGCAAACCCAATAGTGATGAAATATTTATTGGATCTAATTTTTCTTTTTTAAATCTATCTTAATGACATAAATATAAAACATAATTAAATAAAGGGAGGAACATGGCTTTCCTGATGCTAAAATTGTCAGCTTCCATGTGACCATGTGTTCAAGTTACAACCAACACCACTTTAGTTTAGTAAAATTTTGGCAAACTAAAAAAAGTGTTTGTGTTTAAGGATGGTAATCGATTGTTAGAAAAGTCACACATAGCATTGAACACCAAAAGTCTAGCATTGAACATAACTTACATCTATTAAATTCGTATGAAAACATAGCATTGAACACGAATTTAGGGTTAGAACTTACATGTTTACAAGTCTAGTGATGAAGATGAATCGCCGATCGTCCTCTGATCTTTCTTTGGAGTGAATGAGAGAAGGGAATAAGGCTATTCAGGAGTGCCGAAGAGAACTCTAAAAGTCGGTGTACATGTAACCGTGCATAAAGATTTTGGAAACTAAAAAGTAAAAGGAAATAAAAAGATTTACATAATTGAGATTTTGGGAATGGGGGGTGACTTTTGATTTTCCATAATTATAAAAAAGAATATGTATATTTATATATAAAATATATAGATGGAATATGGGTAAACGGGTATAATTATCGGGTAAATGGGTCGGGTAAACGGGTATACTTTATCGGGTAATCGGGTCGGGTTAAAGGGTATATCATCAAATCCCAAACCCGTAAAAAAAAATAAAACTAATCCCATACCCGGTCCCAAACCCGATTACTAGACCCAAACCCGTCCCAAATGATTCGAGTTTCGGGTTTACCCGTCGGGTTCGGGTCCGATTGTGTCACACCCCGACCACGTAAAACAACAAGACGTGGCGGAAACCTCGGGGAGTGTTGTAACAGAATTAATTGTTTCACAACCATGGAAATTAAAGTTACGTTTTATTTATCAAACAAGAAAGTTACATTGTCTTAAACAAGAAACAAAGAGTACATAACATAATTTAACTAATTCTTGCTTCGTTTTAAGTCACTAAGGCACAGGTCCGCCTAAGTGTGTCTCGATCATCCTATGCAAAAGCTCCTGAAAACACATGCGAAAATAGGTATGTCAGCATAAAAATGCCTGTGAGATACATAGGTTTTGTGAAATTTGGATTCATGACTTAAGTTTAAGAAAATGTTTAATAAAATTTAGTCATGAACCTTGTAAATTGTTTTGTTTTGTAAATCATTTAAAAAGCGATAAGATCAGATGATATGTGTGAATAAAAGAATAATGTAAGGTTAAATGAATAACCAAGTTAAATGAATTGTATAAAGTAAACTGTTTTGTAAACCAAAGTCTTGTGAAAAGCATGTTACTTGTGTAAAATGTATAAGTCCAAAATGAAT
The DNA here is from genome assembly GCA_030545235.1 of Helianthus tuberosus. Classification (NCBI taxonomy): domain Eukaryota; kingdom Viridiplantae; phylum Streptophyta; class Magnoliopsida; order Asterales; family Asteraceae; genus Helianthus; species Helianthus tuberosus. The sequence continues at coordinate 6,023 of JARYGA010030394.1, forward strand.
GATTTAAATAATGCTATGATATGTGATGTAATACAAACACTTATATATAGGAAGTACCAGCGGCGTATCCACCATGTTTGTATCATATTACTCACATCTCGTTACTTAAGTCACTTAAACAAACCACCAGTGTATAAAGTCTATGTTTAAACCAATTGTCAAAAGTCCTTGTTTAAACCATATCAAATGTTAAAAGTCCAAATGTAGTCAAGTAATATGTAACAAAAGTTATGTATGGTAAGTAATGTGTTGTTACGTAAACCAAATGTAAGAATGTACAAAACAAAGTATTTTGAATGTATCAAAAAGTTATGTTTTGCAAAGTAAATGCATGTTTTATTGATACAAACACTTATGTGGTAAGTTAACGTATACATTCAAGCCTTGAGACAGACGGATAACCCTAAGTCAATGTTATCAAAAGAAATGTTTTCGGATTCAGTCATTCCTTACATCCAAACAAACCGAGGATGTCAGGAACGGGATTTGTCAAGTCCTATGGTACCACTACTTACTACCGAGCGGCGTAGCTAATGTTAATGAACGTATATAAGTCCCGTTTGTACAAACCAAATGTCATACCGATTGTAAACATGTTAAATGAAAACAATGTGCTAAGTATGCTAAGTTAACATACAAAGCAAAAAAGTCATGTACATCAATGTGCTAGCATGCTTAGTCAACATACATAGAAGAAATGTAAAGTAAAACAATGTACTAAGTATGCTAAGTAAACATACATAGCAAAACAATGTAATGTAAATCATGTACTATAAATGTACTAACGAACGTAGCAAGTATATGATGTGAAAACATAGAAAGCATGAAAGTAACAAGTAGGCACATGTCTTTCACCCCAAAATAGTTTGGAAAACAGTAAAAGAGGGGTCTATGTACTCACTTGAGATTGCTTAGAAGTCCTAGGATAACCACCAAGCAAAGCTAGAAGATCACGGAATCAAACGGCACCTAATTTAGGTAACTATGTTAATTAACCGGACCTAAATCAGAGGATCGGATAGAATGAGGGTTCGTAAACCAAATGAGTATGGGAACTCATGTAATATGGTTTAACAAAGCCTACATACTAAAATGAAACCTAACCTAAGTGCTTACGACCCATTACGACCCGTTTAGGTAGCTTATGCTACTTTAACGCGTCGTTTGCGTAAAACGTGTTTGGACCACCTAACTAGTCCTATGATAAGTAGAATATGCCTTAACATGCCTAATATTGTTACTAAATCAGTTTAGATGTCAAAAATTTAGTTACATAGGCTTAAAATGAATTTTGGCGTGAAAGGGGCATTTTGGTAATTTACCTAAGGCATATAAACCACCTATCATACAACTAACTAAACGTCGTGACCATTAGGTATAACCTCGGAAGGTTATTCCCTATTCAACTATGGTCACCTAATGTGTTTGGTCGGATCCTAATGATCGACCAAATGGGTCGGGTTCGAAAGCATAAGCGATTGATTAGATCGCTTACCCTTACGACCCTAGACAAGCACAAAAACTAAAAGTGACGAGCTAAGCATGTTAAAACATGCTTAGCTAAGTTAGAAAACAAGTTTGGTATCAAAACAAACGGTTTTGATACCTAAAAGTAGTTTGGTTACAAAATACGCAAGAATACGCATTTTGGCCGAAACTACGACTCGTCACTGAGCCTAGATAACGTGGTAATCAGTAGGCATAGTCACAAGGGACTATAGCCATCGTGATTACGCTCACGTTGCGAAGTTCAACCGAACTTCGTGTTGACCATAAACTGGTCAACGCAGAAACGCTAATAATGCAGAAACGCTTAAAAGAACGAAAGAGGACTTACAACGGGTCCAAGAATGGAAGTTTTGAATCCGAATATTCTCAGGTATGAAGTGTTAAACACATCAACTTAGAGAACAAATTCAGATTTCAAAGGTGTGGGTTTTGGAGTTGAGATCATGGGGGTATTTATAGGATTTCTAGGACCGTTAGGATCGTTCCTCGAAAGCCGTGCTTCAATCTCATCCCTACACTTGTTTACAACACCATGTGCATCAAAATGCCCCCCATTATCAGGGAATGCCATGTGTGGTGTCACACCCCGACCATGTAAAACAACAAAACGTGGCGGAAACGTTGGGGAGTGTTGTAACAGAATCATTGTTTCATAACACATGGAAATTTGAATATTGTTTTATTGGTTAAAAGAGTTACAATGTCTTGACAATCAAAGAAACATAACATAAATAACTAGTCTTGCATCTTTTATTGTCGCTAAGGCCCAAGTCCGCCTAAGTGTATCTTGATAAATCCTAAGCATCATATCCTGAAACACATGTGAAAATAGGTACGTCAGCATAAAAATGCCTGTGAGATACATAGGTTTTCTGAAAATAGAATTCATGACTTATGTTTAAGAAAATGTATAGTCATGAACCTTGTAATTTGCTTTGTCTTGTAAATCATTTGAAAAGTGATAAATAAACCAAATGGTATATATGTATAAAAGAATAATACATGGTTAAGTAAATAACCAAGTAAAATGAGTTTATATCAGATAAGTTGTTTGTAAAACAATGTATTGTGAAAAGTATGTTATTTGTATAAAATGTTATATGTCTAAATTGAAATAATTCAAATAACGCTACGATATGTAATACCATACAAGCACTTATATATAGGAAGTACCAGCGGCGTATCCACCATGCTTGTAGCATATTACACACGCCTCGTTACTTAAATCACTTACTCAAACCAAACCACCAAAGTAAAATGTTTATGTATAATCAAATGTCAAAATGTTTGTGTGAAAACCATGTCTAATGTCGATGTCTAATGTAAATCATGAATTGTGTATATCAATGTCAAAATGTTTATGTCTAATGTAAATCATGAATTGTGTATATCAATGTCAAAATGTTTATGTCTAATGTAAATCATGAATTGTGTATATCAATGTCAAAATGTTTATGTCTAATGTAAATCATGAATTGTGTATATCAATGTCAAAATGTTTATGTCTGATGTAAATCATGAATTGCGTATCCAAAATATCATGTATGGTAAGTGAAATATATCAACTAAACCATATGTAAAATGTACAAAAACAAGGTATTGAAGTAAAACATGGTTTAAATCAAAGTTATGTTTTGTGGAACAAATGCATGCTATACTGATATAAACATCTATGCGGTATTGTGAAAATGCATACATCCAAGCCTTGTGAATGTGGCGACAAACCCCTAAACGAATTTAAAGGTCTATCTGTGTTATGTTTATCAAATTCGGTCATTCCTTCCATCCAAACATACCTAGGATGTCAGGAACGGGAGTTGTCAATTCCTATGGTACCACTACCTACTAACGAATGGCGTGATCAATGTTAATGAATGTATATTGTCCCATTTAAACAACCCAAATGTCATACCAAAATGTAAGCATGTGATGAATAACAAATGTACTAAGTATGCAACAAATGAACATACATAGCATGTGATGTGATGTAATGTAAAACAAAGCCTTCAAAACTTATTTCTAAGTTATGTAAAGGTTATTTAAGGTATGTGAAGCCTATTTCACTATTCCAGAGTGTTCGTTGCATTAAACTGGTTATATTTACGCGTCAGTGCGCGTATAACCTTCCAGAAAGCGATTTAGAGCCCGAAATCGAACAAGAATTGATATGTGCAAATGATACACATATTTGTACAAATACCAAGTATGAAATACAATATTTCATTGGTTTGGTATTTGTTTGATGGTCGCAGTAACCCAGGTGTCACAGTCTCCCCTACTTTAGGAAATTTCGTCCCGAAATTTATTCAGAGGAAACTTGTGAGAGCTTGAAACATGAAGTTGAAAAGATCAAACAACACTGGTTAGAGTCCTGAACTTCTAGTAACTTTTCAATAACATCATGCTTGCAATGTGAGAGGGACACTTATATACAAGTATATAAAGCGTCATTGGTGCGTCCACCGTACCTCTATTACATTGTTCTCATTTCGTTATGGTTGTCACTATCGGTTCTTACACATAATAAGTCTTACCGAGGTTTCCGTGCACTGAACTTCGCAATTATGTATGCATCCATAATTACGTAATTCCTTGCATAGTCACGTAGTGCATCTTATAATGTGTAGGGGAAGAAAGCAATGAACGAGCTTGTGATGATTGTGACTAGACCACCATAGGGTCCTTTTAATTAAATCAATAAATGATTTAAATAGACTACCAAGGAGTCTGTTTAGCTACATCAACGCATGTCATTTTTAACCAGATTCTGATTCAATCTTTTTGACTAGACCACTAGGAGGGTCTCTTATGAATCATGGAGTGGTACTATATAATCCAAGGGTCTTAACTAACACGTAGAAGCCCAATAAGGATTTAGGGTAGTACCTTTTTGAATATCCTTCTACGAATCCCTCATATGAAGATACGAAAGGTTCTACGAGGATTTGGATAACGAATATCCAGAGTATACAAAAACACAAAGATGCATAAAAGAAAACACAAAATGCATAAACACATAATCACATAATTGTTTTACTTGATTTTAGATTTGTTATCATTTTGTTAATTTGTTCTGCTAACTGTGCACATGTATTCAAAGCACACCAGTTATCCAATCAGTGGATTTTGATTGGTGCTTTAAATATTTCTAAGAATCTAACTATAAAGATAGAAAGATCTTTTAAAGGGAAAAAATCGATTTCGATTATAAGGAACCGAAATGTTCGAATTAAGGTACATAAGGAATCCAATTAAGGACTCTGATTTGAATGATAAACATCCACAAGGGTCTAATTGTGAAGATAAAAAGATCCCATATTGATTTTGGAAGTTGAAGATGTTTTGAAACCTTGCACTGGATGTGCTTAAGTCAAAACATGAAGTAAAAATGCTTATGAAGTTGAGATGCTAGATATGTCAAGGCGACATATGAAGCAGAATTTGGAGGTTAAGTCAATGTATAAGAAAAAAATATTTTTGAAAATTATACATGGAGTTCAAAACATGTGTTCAATGTTTTTGAAACCTTATATATAATACCTTTGAAATCATAAAGTAGGTGTATTAGGTAGGTATATATTTATAAAAAAAATTGTTTTAAAATCATGCGAGATGAATTTTGAAATTATGTATAAGGTTTTTGAAAACATGAATGATGCTTTTCGAAATCATGCACTTGATAAGAAAATGTACTGTGTTAATATTGTTTTCAGACTATATGAAACATTTTGAAATTATGAAGTTTGTTGTTTTTAAACATAGCCAATGTTTTTGAAATAACATAGACAATGCATTTGAAAAAAATTGTTTTCAAACTATATGAAATGTTTTGAGATCATGAAGATTGTTTTTGAAATACTTGTACTGTGTATGTTGAAAAATCAAAACGTAATGGGTATGAGATTTGAAAATACCCTTAGTTATCTAACCAAGGATTCAAAGGCACAGATGTGCAGAAGCATGATTACTCATAATGTCATTTTATTTTCTGTACTTCGTATCTTAGAATGAAACGAGTACTTAGAATTTTCTATGGGAATCATGAGTAAACACAAGAATGAGAAATATTCACAAGAGTAGTTTGTAAGGAACATAGTTCCTTAATGTAGGTATTATAGGGAAATGCCATACACACATGTAACTACACTTGTATATCAGAATTTGTGATCAACGATTTATTTATAAACAAAACTGATTGTTTCACATTACAAGAAAAACAAAGAAATAAAAGCATAAGATTTAAAACAGTAACATCTTATACTCAGCCAAATGCTCATCCGTGGGTCAGATTTGCATTGACAATCTTTGTTCACTTGTTCCTGAAATAGCTCGTCTCGTCGTAGTTGTACCAAGTACCAGATGGTAAACGAGCTGGAGCAGGGTTGACTTGGGGTTGGTTTGGACCACCTTGGATTGGGTTGAATTGACAAGCATTTGCCAGGTGACCGAGTCGTCCACATGATGCACACAGACGACACTGCAGGTAAGCTCGGTGAGGTGCATTACACTTGTTGCACATTAGTGCAGTACCGGCATAAGGTTTCCTAGCAGAAGGTTGAGCAGCAGCAAGGTTTATAACAGCTTGTTTTGGATAGCAAAGCGACATATGTTAACCAAATGTCCCCGCCGTCCACAGTAGGTACATTTGAAGCAGGGTATGAGGTTTGAATGATGACGGTTGCATCGTTTGCACCATGGGGCAGTTCCAAAGTACGGCTTCCTAGCTGGTGGCGCTGCCATTTGGTTAGGTCCCGCTTGATTAGGTGTAACTGCTGCGGGTTTCTTTGAAGCCTTACGCTTCCTTGATTTTGGTGCATGCTTGACTTCTGCTTCCTTTGGTAACTCTTGAGTGGCTTCATTGTTGAGACGAGACATGGCAATGCCTAAATCCACCGTCTTCAGAATCACTTCGCCTATTTGCTGAGCAAATTTGGCTGTTTGCTCGGACATTTGACCGTTGCTGAGAGGAAGAGACATTCTAGAAGGAAATGAAAGACATAGGAAGAAACAAGTGAAATGTTATCGGAAAATCAAAACAAAATGGCAACGCATAAAATTGCGATCATTTGTTTGTTACCTAAGGCAAACAAATGAGACGGTGACTAATCAAAGTAAACAGGTCATATTAATGTATTACTGAAGACATGCTCGCCTATAAGTGAACACTCACCCCAAGAGTTCCCAGGTAAGAGTGACTGGTCCGATTCTGCGGATTTGTACGAACACTCTAGCCTTAGACAGAAAACTCAGAGTACAGGTATTCACCCTTCCAGTTTGCACGTGTTCACATTAAAAGACCCAAACTTTGACGAGATTTTGAAAACTTTGAAGGTTCAAAACCTTACAATAAATCATCCTAGAACAGATGATTGATTTACAAAGCGGTTTTGAAATTTGTGTTCTAGTTGTGGTTGTCACTTAAGGATAGGTGACGGTATTGTTTTACGACTAAACGCAAGTAAACTCGCGTTAGGGTCCTAGGAAGGTTATAGACTAGTCAAAGCATTACTAATAGCCTAATTCCCTATAACCATGGGCTCTGATACCAACATTTCTGTCACACCCCGACCACGTAAAACAACAAAACGTGGCGGAAACGTCGGGGAGTGTTGTAACAGAATCATTGTTTCATAACACATGGAAATTTGAATATTGTTTTATTGGTTAAAAGAGTTACAAAGTCTTGACAATCAAAGAAACATAACATAAATAACTAGTCTTGCATCTTTTATTGTCGCTAAGGCCCAAGTCCGCCTAAGTGTATCTTGATAAATACTAAGCATCATATCCTGAAACACATGTGAAAATAGGTACGTCAGCATAAAAATGCCTGTGAGATACATATGTTTTGTGAAAATAGAATTCATGACTTATGTTTAAGAAAATGTTTAGTCATGAACCTTGTAATTTGCTTTGTCTTGTAAATCATTTGAAAAGTGATAAATAAACCAAATGGTATATATGTATAAAAGAATAATACATGGTTAAGTAAATAACCAACTAAAATGAGTTTATATCAGATAAGTTGTTTGTAAAACAATGTATTGTGAAAAGTATGTTATTTGTATAAAATGTTATATGCCTAAATTGAAATAATTCAAATAACGCTACGATATGTAATACCATACAAGCATTTATATATAGGAAGTACCAGCGGCGTATCCACCATGCTTGTATCATATTACACACGACTCGTTACTTAAATCACTTACTCAAACCAAACCACCAAAGTAAAATGTTTATGTATAATCAAATGTCAAAATGTTTGTGTGAAAACCATGTCTAATGTCTATGTCTAACGTAAATCATGAAATGTGTATATCAATGTCAAAATGTTTATGTCTAATGTAAATCATGAATTGTGTATATCAATGTCAAAATGTTTATGTCTAATGTAAATCATGAATTGTGTATATCAATGTCAAAATGTTTATGTCTAATGTAAATCATGAATTGTGTATATCAATGTCAAAATATTTATGTCTAATGTAAATCATGAATTGTGTATCCAAAATATCATGTATGGTAAGTGAAATATATCAACAAAACCATATGTAAAATGCACAGAAACAAGGTATTGAAGTAAAACATGGTTTATATCAAAGTTATGTTTTGTGGAACAAATGCATGCTATACTGATATAAACATCTATGCGGTATTGTGAAAATGCATACATCCAAGCCTTGTGAGTGTGGCGATAAACCCCTAAACGAATTTAAAGGTCTATTTGTGTTATGTTTATCGAATTCGGTCATTCCTTCCGTCCAAACATACCTAGGATGTCAGGAACGGGAGTTGTCAATTCCTATGGTACCACTACCTACTAACGAATGGCGTGATCAATGTTAATGAATGTATATTGTCCCATTTAAACAACCCAAATGTCATACAAATATGTAAGTATGTGATGAATAACAAATGTACTAAGTATGCAACAAATGAACATACATAGCATGTGATGTGATGTAATGTAAAACAATGTACTAAGTATGCACACAATGGACATACATAGCATAAAATGTAATGTAAAACAATGTACTAAGTATGCACACAATGGACATACATAGCATAAAATGTAATGTAAAACGATGTACTATAAGTGTACTATTGAACATAACAAGCATATGTTATGAAAAAATGAAGAGCACGAAAGTAACGAGTAGGCACATGTGTTTCACCCCAAAATATTTGGAAAACAGTAAAAGAGGGGTCTATGTACTCACTTGAGATTGCTCAATAGTCATAGGATAACCACCAAGCAAAGCTAGAAGATCACGGAATCAAACGGTACCTAATATAGGTAACTACATTAATAAACCGGACCTAAATCGGAGGATCGGATAGAATGAGGGATCGTAAACCTAATGAGTATGGGAACTCATGTAATATGGTTTAACAAAGCTCGCATACTAAAATGAAACCTAACCTAAGTGCTTACGACCCATTAGGACCCGTTTTAGGTAGCTTATGCTATTTTAACGCGTCGTTCGGAACGCCTAACTAGTCCTATGACAAGTAAAATATGCCTTAACATGTCTAATATTGTTGCCAAATCACTTTAGATGTTAAAAGTTATGTTACATATGCTTAAAATGAATTTTGGCGTAAAAAGGGCATTTTGGTAATTTACCTAAGGCATATAAACTACCTATCATACAACTACTTAACGAAGCGACCATAAGGTATAACCTCGGAAGGTTATTCCCTATATACTATGGTCACCTAATGTGTTTGGTCGGATCCTATTGATCGACCAAACGGGTCGGGTTCGAAAGTATAAGCAATTGTTTAGATCGCTTACCTTACGACCCTATATAAGCACTAAACTAAAAGTGACGAGCTAAGCATGTTAAAACATGCTTAACTAAGTTTAGAAAACAGGTTTGGTATCAAAACAAACGGTTTTGATACCTAAGAGTAGTTTGGTTACAAAAAACGAAATAACACGCATTTTGGCCGAAACTACGACTCGTCACTGAGCCTAGATCACGTGGTAATCAGTAGGTATAGTCACTAGGGACTATAACCATCGTGATTACACTCACGTTATGATGTTCAAACGAACTTCGGATTGACCATAAACTGGTTAATGCAGAAAGTCAAACAAAGTTTGACTTTTAACGCTAAAAGAATAAAAGAATAAAAGAACGAAGTAACACTTACAAAGGGTCCCCGAAAGCTTTGATTTCCAAATATTTCTCAGGTATGAAGTGCTTTTACACCTCAACTTAGAGAAGTTTTCAGAAATTAAGTGGGTTTTGAGTTGTGAATCAAAGGGGTATTTATAGGATTTGGACCACCGTTAGGATCGTTCCCCGAATACCGTGCTTTGATCTTGTCCCTACACTTGATGCAACACCTTGGTACCCAAATTGGCCCCCCATGATCAGGAAATGACAAGTGTGGGTGAGGAGATGGGTGCATAACAGCTGTTAACAGCTGTTTAAACATGTTTTACTGATCTGGGAGCCTGAAACGGGCCGTGTAAGGGACACCCCAGGGCTTACGCGGGCCGCCTGGGTCTTCTGATCTGAAGCAAACTTTCAAAAATGACAGTTTTGGTCCCTGTTATGCATTAAAGCCATTTCCGACATGTTTAAGGCCCGTTAAGCCAACGTTAAGGCCCTAAAATGATGGCTAAACATTGTGGACATGAATCATGCTCAAAAATATGTCGGATGTTGGTTCGTTTGGTCGTACGATCGTGATGTTCGCTTAATTACGACGGAATGCGCATAAGCGCGAAAAACGATCCAAATTGCACGACGAATGGATTTTTCTTATGCCAAGAATTAAAATAAAATATTTTAGTGCTTACATAAATTTTTGGATGTCCAGATGTATTCAGAACGTAAGTTATGCGCGAAAATGCAAACTTGTGCACTTTTTTTGACGCTTTTAGTCCCTGAATGACCCAAAAGTTTATTTTAGCACACCGAACCCCTCAAAGCCTATTTCTAAGCTATGTAAAGGATATTTATGGTATGTTTAACTCATGGTCATGTTCCGGAATGTCTGTTACAGTTCAAATTGGCATACTTTCGCAGTTTGTCAAATTTAGTCCCTGTAAACGAATTAACTTGATTTTGTCATACCAATGCCTTCAAAACTTATTTCTAAGTTATGTAAAAGTTATTTAAGGTATGTGAAGCCTATTTCACTATTCCAGAGTGTTCGTTGCATTAAACTGGTTATATTTACACCTCAGTGAGTGTATAACCTTCTAGAAAGCGATTTAGAGCCCGAAATCGAACAAGAATTGATATGTGCAAATGATACACATATTTGTACAAATCCCAAGTATGAAATACAATATTTCATTGGTTTGGTATTTGTTTGATGGTCACAGTGACCCAGGTGTCACATGTGGGTGCGGAGATGAGTGTGTAACAGCGGGAAACAGCTTCTGATGTTCTGGAACCTGCTTACGGACCGTAAGAAGGAGTCCATATGGTCCGTAAGGACCCTGCAGGTCAGCTAACTTTGCAAAATGTCAGTTTTGGTCCCTGTGCATGTATCGTCGTGTTTTTGGTACTTCTAACACCCGTCAAACCCATTTTTAAGCTTCACAAGGATGTTAAAGCATAGGGAACATGAAACATGCTCTAAAATAGGTTGGACGTTGGTTCGTTTGGCCGTACGATTGCGTTGTTCGGTTAATTACGACGAAAGTCGTAACGGACGCAAAAACGATCCAAATTACGCGACGAATGTATTTTTGACAAGCCAATCACTAAGACTTAATATTTTAATGATTACATAAATTGTTGGATGTCCGGATGTATTCAGAATGTAAGTTATGCGCGAAAATGCAAACTTATGCACTTTTTGACGCTTTTAGTCCCTGAATGACCCAAAAGTTTATTTTAGCACACCGAACCCCTTAAAATCTATTTCTATGCTACGTAAAGGATATTTATGGTATGTTTAACTTATGGTCATGTTCCCGAATGTCTGTTCTAGCACGAATCGTCATACTTTCGCAGTTTGTCGATTTTAGTCCCTATAGCGAATTAACTTGATTTTGCCATACCAAAGCCTTCAAAACTTATTTCTAAGTTATGTAAGGATTATTTTAGGTATGTTAAGCATATGTTGATGTTCCGGAGTGTTTGTCGCGTTAAACTGATTACGTTTACACACCAGCTTGCGTATAACTCTCCAGAAAGCGACGTAGAGTTTGAAATTGAACAAAAGTCAAAACATGAAAAATGTCAAACATAAACAAATAAACATTGGGATCAAATAACTTTGTTGTATTGATAACTGAACTGTTTACAATGATTACAAACACAGGTGTCACAGTCTCCCCTACTTGTGGAAATTTCGTCCCGAAATTTATTTAGAGGAAACTCGTGGGAATAGATGCGGATACTTCGCCTTCCTTTGATCTTCACATTCCCAAGTAAACTCAGGTCCACGCTTAGATTCCCAGCGAACTTTAACCAAACGAATGCGCTTGCGTTTAAGCCACTAGACTTCACGTTCCATGATTTCCACAGGTTTCTCAACAAAATGCATCGTGTTATCCACACGAATTTCATCAAGCGGTATGTGGAGGTTCTCATCAGCAAGACACTTCTTGAGATTGGACACGTGAAAGTTTGGATGAACATTTCAAAGTTCAGGAGGTAACTCAAGTCTGTAGGCTACCTTACCGATTCTTTCGACGATCTTGAATGGTTCAACGTATCTAGGTGCAAGTTTTCCTTTCTTTCCAAATCTGATCACACCTTTCCAAGGTGAGACCTTAAGTAATACGCGATCACCGACTTAAAATTCCAAGGGCTTGCGTCGTTGGTCCGCGTAACTCTTTTGACGGTTTCTAGCTGTCTGAAGGTTATCACGAACCTTCTTAACCTTATCAGTTGTCTCTAAAATGAGGGCAGGTCCAGTAAGCTGAGCCTCACCGATCTCATTCCAGCAAACTGGTGAACGACATTTTCGACCATAGAGAGCTTCGAAAGGAGCCATGTTGATGCTGGAGTGATAACTGTTGTTGTAGGAGAATTCAATTAACGGAAGATGTGAATCCCAACTACCACCAAAATCGATCACACAAGCTCTAAGCATATCCTCTAGAGTCTGGATTGTTCTTTCAGATTGACCATCCGTTTGCGGATGATAAGCTGTGCTCAAATTAAGTTGGGTTCCCATAGCAGATTGCATGGTTCTCCAAAAATGAGAAGTGAAGCGAGCATCTCTGTCAGAAATGATGTTCAAAGGAACACCATGTCGGGATACAATTTCATCCACATAGATTTTAGCAAGTTTGTCAGCAGAAAAATCCTCACGGATAGGCAAGAAATGCGCTGACTTGGTAAGACGATCAACAACTACCCAGATGGCATCATGACCTTTCAATGTGCGTGGAAGTTTAGTAATGAGATCCATAGTAATGTTTTCCCATTTCCAAACTGGGATCTCTGGTTACACCAATAAACCAGAAGGACGTTGATGTTCAGCCTTAACCTTAAGACAAGTAAGGCATTTTGATATGTATAAGGCAATGTCTTTCTTCATACCAGGCCACCAATACTGAATACGAAGATCCTTATACATCTTATCTGAGCCAGGATGAATAGAATAACGAGACTTATGGGCTTCATCCATAAGCAATGTGCGAAGATCATCTTGGCTTGGGACCCACAAACGGTCCATGAAGTAATACGATCCATTGTCCTTCAGTTCAAGATCAGGTGTTATGCGATAGGGAAATTCCTTATCCATCAAACCTTGTGAAACACAAGTGTGTTGAGCCTGAGTGATGCGTGCTTGGATATTGGATCGAGCTTGAATATCAGATTGAACACGAACACAATGAAGCTTAGTACGTTCCTTACGACTCAAAGCATCGGCTACGACATTCGCCTTACCAGGATGGTAGCGAATTTCGCAGTCATAGTCGTTTAGAAGCTCAACCCAATGTCGTTGCCTCATGTTGAGTTTTTTATGATTGAAGATATGATGGAGACTTTTGTGGTCTGTGAAAACCACACATTTTGTACCGTACAAATAGTGTCTCCAGATCTTAAGAGCGAAGACAACTGCACCTAACTCAAGATCATGAGTGGTGTAGTTTTTCTCATGTATCTTCAACTGCCTTGATGCATATACTATAACTTTGTTCCTTTGCATGAGAACACAGCCAAGACCCAAGTTTGATGCATCACAATACACGACAAAATCATCATTACCCTCAGGCAATGATAGAATAGGCGCATCACAAAGCTTCTGCGTCAAGTTTTGAAAAGCTTCCTCTTGTTTGAATCCCCAATCAAAGGGTTTGTTTTTCTGAGTTAGAGCAGTTAGAGGAACTGCAATCTTTGAGAAATTTTCAATGAAGTGGCGATAATAACCCGCCAGACCAAGAAAAGAACGAACTTCAGTAGGAGTAGTATGCGTATCCCAATCCTTAATCGCACTGATCTTGGAGGGATCTACATGAATACCTTGTTCGTTGACAATATGTCCTAAAAATTGAACTTCTTTAAGCCAGAATTCTCACTTGGAGAATTTGGCGAAAAGTTGCTCTTTCTTTAGGAGTTCCAGAGTAAGACGAAGATGTTGCTCATGATCAGCTTGCGTCTTAGAATAAATCAAGATGTCATCAATAAAAACGATGATGAATTTATCTAAATAAGGCTTGCATACCCTATTCATTAAGTCCATGAAAACATCAGGAGCATTAGTCAACCCGAAAGGCATAACTGTGAACTCATAATGCCCATAACGAGTGCGGAACGCTATTTTAGGAATAATATATTCTTCATGCACACGAAGTTGATGATACCCAGAACGCAGATCAATCTTCGAAAAATAAGAAGCGCCCTGTAATTGATCAAAGAGATCATCTATGCCAGGTAGGGGATATCGATTCTTGATGGTAAGCTTGTTAAGCTCATGATAATCGATACACATCCTAAAAGATCCATCCTTCTTCTTTACAAAAAGAACGGGAGCACCCCAAGGTGAAAAGCTAGGATGGATAAAACCTTTGTCAGAGAGCTCTTGAAGCTGCTTAGACAACTCTTGCATCTCAGACGGTGCAAGACGATATGGAGCTCTGGCAATGGGATTTGCACTAGGTACGAGATCAATACGGAACTCGACTTGGCGTGCTGGGGGTAAACCAGGTAACTCTTCAGGGAAAACTTCAGGATAATCCCGAACAATAGGAATATCTTGAATAGACTTACCTTTGCCTTTATATACTGTAACATGTGCCAAGAAGGCCACATAATTCTTTCGTAAATACTTCCGAGCCTGAGTATAGGACATGAGCTTGAGGCAACTAGCAGGTTTCTCACCACGAACCTGTAGGATCTCACCCGTCGAAAGTGGCACACAAACGATCTTCTCGAAACAAACTACTTCTGAGTGATGTTTGGCTAACCAATCCATACCCACTATAACATCGAAGCTTCCAAGTTGAATTGGCGTGAGGTCGATAGGAAAAAGATGGTTGTTAAGGTTCAACTTGCAGTTGCGAAGAACAAAATCAAGAACAATGGGTTCACCACTAGCAACTTCTACTGTCAAGGGTTTTCCTAGTTTCGTTCTAGACACGCGAAGCAATGGCTCAAAAGATAATGACACAAAACTCTTATCGGCACCCGAATCAAAAAGGACAGATGCAGGCTGATTATTAATAAAGAACGTATCGTTGACCACATTATTGTCTGCTTGCGCCTCTTGTGCATTCATGTTGAAGACTCGACCTTGAGCCTGAGCCTGATTCTGATTCTGATTTGGATTGGCGTTAGCAAGTCTTGGACACCGGTTTCTGTAGTGGGTCAGATCCCCACAATTGTAGCACGAACCAGGAGGAAAATGAGGTCGTGCAGCTTGACCTTGTTGCTGAGCAACTTGTGGTGCTTGGTTATGAACCGCCTGATTCTGGTTGATAGGAATGCGGCAATTAGCGGCAAGATGACCATTTCTTCCGCAGTTAGTGCAATGACGACATTGGAGGTGTGGTAGGTGATGGCCGTTACACATGTTGCACAAAGGTGCGTTGCCAAGATAAGGCCTCTTGGCGGGTGGTTGCACAGGCTGATTTGGTGCAGCTTGAGCCTGTGCAGTAACGGCATAGTTTTGGGAAGCCTTTCGCTTCCTAGACCCCTTTGAGGAACCAGAATCCTTTCCTTTCTAGTTTTTACCTTTCTTGCTATCTTCTTTGTCAGCCGCCTGCTTCTTACCTTTGTCACCCTTTTTATGCAGCTTTCCCTTTCGAACCTGCGACTCAGTCAATGTCGCTGCTAACTCGATCGCCTAACGGACTGTGGTAGGGTTACTACCAGTAATGATGTCTTGCACTGAGTCAGGTAGGCCATCGATGTACCTTTCGATAGCCTTGTCGAGTGGGGTAACCATGGTCGGGCAAAGCAGACTCAATTCTTCATACCTATTAGTGTAAGCCCGATGCTCACCACTATCTTGCTTCAAATCATCAAATTCCCTTTCCAAAGCTCGCAGTTCTTGACGAGGGAAAAACTCCCTCATCATAAGAGTTCTAAGTTCAGCCCATGTTTGCGCTAAAGCAACTTCAGCACCACGATCTCTCATAACCCCGTTCCACCATGTAAGAGCCCTCTTCTGGAACACACTGGAAGCAAACTCGACCTTGCGATTATCAGGACACTGAACGTGATGAAACGTACTCTCAGTGCTCTCGAACCATTGTAGGAGCCCAGTTGCTCCTTCAGTACCACTAAACTTGAGTGGCTTAGCCGAATTGAAACTCTTGAAATTGCATTGAGCATGATTGTTGTTGTTGGCTTGGTTCAGTTGAGCAATAAGATTTGGGAACACAGCAGCCATTTGCTGCGCGATGATTTCTGCCAGTTCGGCATTTGCTATCTGATTGTCACGTCGAGGAGGCATTCTAAAAGAGGAACATGAGAGGAAACGAGTGAGATGATTGGATGAAAAGAATAATGTCACACCCCGACCACGTGTAACATACAAAGCGTGGCGGAAACGTCGGGGAGTGTTGTAACAGAATTAATGTTTCATAACCATGGATACCAAAAGTGTTTCATTTTATTAAACATTGAATAATTACATCGTCTGGAAATATAAATACACAATTTAAACATAATCTATCATTGTTATTGAGTCACTAAGGCCTTGTCCAGTCCTATGTGAGCATGCATCTTATCAATCGATATCATTCAACAATACCTGAAACATATGTGAAAACGAGGTCAGCAAAGAAATGCTGGCGAGTACATAGGTTTTGTGAAAATAAGATTCATGACTTCTGTTTAAGAAAATGTTTAGTCATGAACCTTGTAATTTGCTTTGCCTTTGTAAATCATTTGAAAAATAATAAGTTCAGGTGATATGTATAATAAGAGAATAATGCATGATTAAATGAATAACCATGTAAAATGAGTTTGTATAAGATAAGTTGTTTGTAAATAAATGTCTTGTGAAAAGTATGTTACTTGTATAAAATGTTCTATGTCTCAAACTGAAATGATTCAAATAACGCTACAATATGTAATACCATACAAACACTTATATATAGGAAGTACCACCGGCGTATCCACCATGCTTGTATCATATTACACACGCACCGTTACTCAAATCACTTACCCAAACAAACCACCAATGTAAGATGTCCATGTTTAAACAAATTGTCAAATGTATTGAATAACATAACAAAATGTTTATGTTAAGATGTAAATCAGGTCATGTATAATCAATGTCAAAAGTGTTTGTGTCAAATGTAAACCATGTAATGTGTAACCAAAATGATATGTATGGCTAGTGAAATGCATCAACTAAACCATAGGAAAAACGCACAAAACAAAGTATTGAAGTAAAACTTGGTTTAAATCAATACTATGTTTCGTGGAAATGCATGATCAAATGTAAATCATGTCCAAATGTTTACCCAATCGTTAAACCTCTTTGTGAAATCGTTCCAATCGTTCTTATTTTAATTGTTCAAATCGTTCTTGTTTTAATTGTGAAACTACTTAATGGTCGATTCTCTAATAACATTCAAACCTTCTTGACGCGTTCATCGTTCCAACTCGCTCTCGCTCTCGTTCTTAACAAACCCTTACCAAAGGGTAAGTTAATAATTACAGATTCAGTCGCTACCCAAAATATCCACACATAACCATGGGTATAGAGAATAACGGGATTTGTCAGATCCTATGGTACCATAACCTAATACTGGTCGGCTTGATCATTGCTAATGAATGTCATTGGTTATGTAACTACAACCAACAAGTTTGTTCACTTTATGAAATTTGTAATTAGTTTTTGAACCATTGAAATCGTTCTTGAAACCCTTGTTATTGTTCTTGAAACCACATTGTAATTGTTATTGAAATCATTGATAAAACATTTAGCACATATGAGTCACCCCAAAACAGTTGAAAACAGTAAAA